>NW_022258503.1:71244-134906 GCF_009602425.1 Actinia tenebrosa | reverse complement strand
CCTGTGAGGCTACCCGAGAGATCTCTGTCAAAAATAAAAACTAAAATTGTCCAATAATCAGACAAAGCAAGATACCGAAATACGTGGCTCAAACACGGCACGTGCCRTGATTTACCCCCAGTGTTATCTTTTAAAAGCATCTTGTCCAGCAACTTGAAACAAAAAATTATAAGTTGCTGGAATATATTTTTTAATCCCCTAGAGAGAAGAGAACACGATACGATTTTGGAAACTCCAACCGATCTATAGACTGAGAATATCCACGTATGCAATAGTTGTTTTCTTTAATGTTACTTTTATTCGGGAAGTTACACATTGGCTACTGAATTCCACAAGAAATTGAGGCAATTTTTCTTATTCTGTGTCTTACTAGAAAAAATTTCAAAACTTGTTTTTATAGGAGTTGTTCATTTCCCGAAGAAATGAGCGAACGAAAAACGAAAACTATTACTTTTATTTGAAAAGTTACATGTACATTCATAGTTCCACAACTGGCTACTTGATGCTCCTTACATGAAATTAAACTATTTCTYTGTCTGACGTTTCAGAATTGTCACACTTAAAAATTGCATGCCTTACTTATTAGGAATCTTCAATTGTATTACCTTGCTTTTAGAGACATGTCTTTTTTGAAGACATATCAAACTTTTTATGACAACTAATTAGTCTTCACTTATTATTGGCCTTGAGGTAAAAAGAAAGAAAGAAAGAACGAAGAAACAATCAAAGGAAAAAATCAAGAAAAAAGGAAATGAAGAAGACGTAAGAAAGAAGAATTCAAGAAAAAAGAGCAACAAAGAAAAGATCATATATTCATAATAACAAAGCAAAAACAAAAGGCTAATTGAAGAGACACTCTTTGCACTACAAATGAATTCAGATCGCTATATGATTGGAAGATTGGCTTAAGCAATTGACCAGTATATCAAATGCTATTGTGTCAATGTTTCTAAACGGACTTATTTGAGATTAAGCGAATAATATGGTTACCGTGGAGTGCTGTTTGATATTTCACCCTGTTAGTAAATTCACAGTGAGAAAACAAGGTTACCAAAAGCAGTAATTTATAAATGACGCCTCTGAAAATATATGAAGGCATCAAAAAATGACTTTTTTCAAATAACAATCAGAAACTACAAAGGACCGAAAAAAATTGTTGTAATAAAATTAAGCAATTAAATCTTTAGTTCAATGTTTAGATAACAGAAAGAAAACGGACAAGGAAAGGGTAAAGCATATACATATAGAAATAAAAGAATTAATTTTTCAAATATTGTACTTAGGACGTGTGTACGACAGAGGGTAAAAATCTGGCTAAATGGGTTGACGAAAGAGTGGGATGAATGGACGTTGATAGGGCCTGTTATACTACTCACATGCGGACATTTTGCTGAAAATCCTAGAAGAGAAGCACAGATAGGCTAAAGCAGAATATTCTTGATCATATATACAAACTCGAGAACAGGAGCACGGGAAATCAAGTGCATGTAATCAATGATTATGTATACCACGCCTGTCATGGTGAACAACGCCAAATTTGGGAGCCTCATTCTCATTGGACGTCACGCAATCTAGTTTAATGTCACACCAATGATAAGACATGTTACGATTTTTTTACGAGGGATTGTTTACCATAAGCCAAACGTAAACCAGAAACATATAAAATAAATATGTAAAGCTACGTGTTGTCTACCAGAAAAAAAAAAAAAAAAAAAGAAATTAAGTATTTCTCAGCAACAAATTTTAAAACCCTCCGTTCAAGTCCATGAATGAAATGCCTCAGTTTTCTGTCCAAAAAAAGTCATGCCAGGATAAAAATCCTTAAATTCCTAACTCCTTCCGTTCCTGTAAGCAGCTTAATTAGCAGGAGTCGAGAGCATTTACAAAAAGACACGATGAAAAGCAATTGAAGGAAGCTTTGTCAACATCTTCATTAACTTGCYTACTTAGAGTGAGCCACTCAGGACTGCGAGGTTGTTTTCATCATTTCAAACATAATACAATTGGAATGTATGGATTTCAATAAACAAAATAAATTGAATGAAAGAAAATAAAGGTACATTAAACAAAGAATAACCAGTGACAGGAAARCGAAACAGAGACTGAAAATATCAAAGAAGCACTATGTGTTGATGTGCGGAGCCTCCTGGGCGGAGAAAAATATAATAACGCAGAATCTTCGATTTAAAAACAAAGAGGTCGGAATTGTCAAGTGATGTACTTCAGTTAAACCCTAACGAGCCAGTAATGAGTATTTGATTTATTTATAAGTCTAGGAATTAAGATCAGAATTTATAAAACGGTTGATGTATAAGGTATCATCTTACCGTCCACTGTCAGCTCGGCAACAGTCATGCACGTCCCACGCCTGTTCGTAGCCTTACACATGTACTCGCCTTCATCCTCAATGACACATTCAGATATGCACAAAGCATAAACATCCGGTTCTTCATAAACAAAAGTAAACCTCTTCCCTTCCTTTATCTTGTCTTCATCGACAAACCACTCGATCTTGGGCGTTGGTTTGGCTTTGTTACGGCACTCGAGTCGAACTGGGTTTCCTACGTTAGCATGAGTATCCTCGAGCTCTTTGGAGAATATTGGCTCGTCTGCAAGAGAGGGTTACGTTCAAAGATTAGCATTGTTAAAACTGTCTACCGTTATATAATCGCATATTACATGTTACTTCTAAGTTATAAGTACATCGCTTCAGTAGTTGAGATAATTTCAAAAAAGGTTAAGTTGAAATTAACAGTTTTAAAAAGTATTACTTATTCTTAGTCGACAGACTTCTTAAAAAAAATCAGACGTGCATGACGAGAACCATTCTGGAATGTTGATATTATCTYACTCATTATTTTCTACAACAACAAAACTCTAGAATATGTTTGCTACGGATTATTTAACGTACTGGAAGAAGAGTATTCAAGGTGATGTTCCATGAYAATCCATGAATAAGTACGAATATTAGAAAAGGAAAATGTTTGAAGAGTGTAAAACTAACGATTTTAGGACAACAGATTTGTATGTAAAGATGAAGGACACACCGAATGTAATGATGAATTATTAACAGAACCGCAACTTGATTGAATACCCTTCTTATGAAAGATGACACAATAAAAGAAATCACTAAATGAGATAATCAAACAAACAAAGGGAGTAGTAGCCTGGAACATCTAAATTATGTATGTTGTTATTACATAACGTCGAATGWTAACCACGAAATTTCAAGTGGACGACTCGCTAATATCAAGCGATTGTGAAAGCCAGTTGGACTGGTTTTGATGGCTTTAACCACACATATATATCGTACTTTTTTATGAAAGACACAGTTAAGCGAGTATATAAGCTCGTTTGAGTAGATTATATCTTATATTCAAATTACTTGAAAAATTCAACATTCTGCTGAGAATATCCAAATYATTAAAGTTTGTTCGCACATTTTATCGGAAGTCTAATTTTGTCGTTTACATTGATTTTGTAGGGTTCCTTTTAAGTAAAACTGTCCTGTACTTAATTTTTATTTAATTCTTTTGAACAATAGGCCATATGTAAATGAAACTTGTCTAATGATCTTGTGGCTGATACTGAGGCAAGAGAGTTAGGGCTAGACCGTTGTTCTGTGGGTATTTTGGTTTCTCTCTGTTTTGGGGCCAGTCACGGCACGATAGGATTCAGTAAAATGCAATGCAGATTTAATTTAGGGGACAAACTGACACTGTTTCATTGATGGGGTGCTAAAAATGGTGTTCATGAGAACAACCAAATTTAAACATGATTAAAACGTGGCCTTAAAATTTTATGAGAAAAGAATCCGCCAGACAGCGAAGCATTGATATTTCATCATACTTTTTGCTCGTAACGAAAGACTGACTTAAATTAGATTACATCAATTATGAATTATTCAAGATGTTAGTTTCTAAACACATCAAACAATGGCATATGTTTATAATCACCCATGATGCATTTGGATATTTTTGTCCTGCCTTACCTGCTTGCGCTCTGAAAAAACCTGTTTAACCAGTTATTTGTGATTAAGCCATATAAAACGCGCGTGTGTCTGTATTGTAATATAGAAACGCTGGGAGCTATAGAGCACGAGACGAAGCAAGCTTAKAAACATGAGCTCCCAGAGTGTTTATATCAYAATACWAAGATAAAAGCAGCGATTATGCGYGGGCGTKTCTTGGTATYCTGATATAARCATGGTAGCCATCCAATCAGCGCACACTATATATCTTAAATATTCTATAAGAGTATATATGCATGGAATAAGTGAACTATATATCCATAGATTTGCATTGTTTATACAATGAAAGTTATTAATAATAATTTTAGTGAATGTCGTCTGATTTCGTAATTCGTAACGAATGCAGTATAAATGAATGAATGAGCGAAAAGACTTTCGCAAAACAGTGGAATATGTACATTGTACGAGTTAGTTGAAAGTTGACGAAGGATTACTTCGACTATTATAAATTATRATTCCCAATGCGGGTCTGGAGACATTTCTCATTCCTCTCATTCATCTCTCTTAAACCGATAACCTATATATCTTGTTCCCCCTCCCCTGCATCCCCCCCCCCCCCCCCCCCCCCCCCCCCCCCACTGCATCATCTTGAATTTTAACGTATGAGTTGAAAGAATGAAAGAATGAACTGAAATAACGAAAGGTTAGATTATCAGATAGTGAATACGTATGCGAATGGGCCAATCTTGACCTTCGTAAATTGTATATTATTTCGTTGACTTTAATGCACTGCATCAACTTATTCYAAGTTAACATTATTATCGTTAAATAATGAACGAAGTACGAGCTGATATAACTGACAAAAGGTTAGAAAATTAGATTTTGATTCAAGTACGAATAGTCGGGCGCCACAGGCGACCCAACTGATCAATGTGAAGAATGATAACATTAGTCTATGCATCTTTTGCTTATCAACTTAATCCAAGTTAATATTACTATCGTTAAATAATGAACGAAGTACGAGCTGATATAACTTGAAAAGGTTAGAAAATAAGATTTTGATGATTCAAGTATATAGAGTTGGGCGCCACAGGCAACCCAGTGAATTAAAATCAAGGATTATAAAATTAGTCTATGATTACTGAGAATAAAACGAAAGAATAGCAAAGGTCAGTATTGAATGTCAGTATGGATCGCGTATTGAATTCACGAATGAACGAGTGGATAGAAATTCCACCACATCGTTGKCTTCTTCATACTTCTTTATTTTCAATATACTCAACAAAATTGTGTTAATTAATGTTTATMAAAAGCGGGTCATTTTTACTAAGATTACGGAAATTCTATAAATAAAAAGCGAAGCATCATTCATTACTTGGTCGGAATGCAAAAAAATACATCAGAGCGAAAATTGTGCAAAAAATTCTTGTGTTATCCTAATATATTAGTTCATGACATCTTAGAAAATTTATCGGGGGACGCTTTCTTGAACGAACTGTTGTGCACTTGAGGCAGTAAGAACACAGCAAAGCGTTTAAGACATCCATTTTTTTGCTTATTAATGAGTTTAAGCTAATAATATCAATGTATTAAATGGTCAATCTATGGCTTTTTCTGTACCTTCTTAAACAAATTGTTGCGAAACTTGAGGCAGTAAGATCCGCAGCAAATTATTTAAAAAACTGTTTTAAATTCTTACGACAAAGATTTGATAATCCAAATTATTTTTTACTAATTCCTAATTGTAATCGAATRATATTTGATGCAATAAATTCCTTAGGGTTTTTTTCTGAGTTCTTTGCAATTTTGTCGAAATTTGCAATTGCTTTAGTAAAACTACTATCTATACTAAAATTATCTAAAAACAATGATAATTGATATGATCAACATATTTCTAAGGCAAATTATTCCTTTGCTATATAATATTTATTGCGCAACAAACGTCTAATTAACCACATATTAAAATCAGTATTACGTACATTCATCTGACTCGGCTAGCTTCTGGAGCTCAGGTTCGGACGCCTCGGAAGACAGGGTATCCGTTGACGTTGACATACCCGTACGAATTTGCGAAGAAAGCTGGAATTCTTGCTTTTGATCGTCTCCTACCAACCAGGAGGCTGGAATCCAACCTTCCTTGACTTGTTTTGTATCTCCGGTGGTTTGGACAAAGAAGAGGTCTTTTCCTGAGCGAAGCACGCGGACAGTCTCACCGCGTCCGATCACGACTTCCTGGGTGTCTTTTTCAATTGTGTCTTCATGAATTTGATATGTTCCACCAAGTTCGACGTTCTAAAAGAAAGAAAGAAATAAGAATGAATCTGMAGAACTGCGTCATGCTGTAATTTTAAGATTTTTTAATATCGATATATATATACCTAAAGATTTTAAAGAGATTTACATACACGCTTAAGGAGTCATGGGTATAGGTTATAGCATGATAGATTAGAGGGAGGAAATTCATATATGATATCAATATGTTTTTATCTTTTGATTATTCAATTTATTTAAGTTTTGCAGGACCCTACCGTAAAACACTTATGTAAYCTTGAATAAAGATTATTATTATCTATCTGTAAGCAATGGCTGTACAGACAGGCCTATTTGCGTAACGTTAGGAACACGCTAATCTTAAGATTCCTTSTACTCCTATACAAAGTACGAAGAATCCATAGGGAGCGGTTGGTGAGGTACGATATTTCTACGAATATGATTACCATTAGTAAGTTTGGTACTCACCAAGTTTGGTGGAGGTTCAGGCGAATCAGGAGGTGTAATAGCAACGTATTGCTTTTCTACCTCCGCAACGATGTCCAACGAAGCAGAGCTGGTGACAGTTTCTTTGAATGCCGTCACAAGTGGGCCAGTATTTTCAGTYTTCTGTTCGACTGTAATAGTTTGGGATCGCTGGGTTGTTACTGTTTCTATTAAAAAAAAGAACGTTAGGGAAAAGGAGTTAACAATGCGTAATGGTGATCTTGTTCGTTATCCTCCTCAAAACGGGCAACAACGATTATGCAAGAGCGAAGAAAAAAAAAACAGACAAAGACAACAACAAGAAACCAGCAGTACACCACTAACAACAACATCAGAGACAAGTTATCTTGAAAGTGGTATCCAGCTTGCACCTTCATACTGAGTGTAACAATCTTTAAGGAAATTAAGCGAGACGGGAATAAAAACAAAATTGGCAGAAATGTATATTTTCTTAACTTACCAACATCAAGTTTTAACAGTCTTTTGAGATCTCGCACCCAAGCTTCCTTCGACCATGTCGACTTTGTCTATGAGGGGAAAAGGTTTTAAAAATTAGAATTATACATTTTCTAAAGGTGTGGTCGTGAATTAAAATGAACTTACCTCGAATGTGTGAAGTACGAGGGCGTTGGCCATGGAGCTGCCTACCCATACCATGAAATGTGTTGGTTCACCTTCTACATTTTCAGTTAACCCAACATTGGCAGTTGAAAGCTGAAATATTAAATTATCAAGGCAAATCAATCAAATATCGACGCATTATTTGTCTTATTTAGCTAACCCTACCGTGATACATGACGAAGTATATGTCATCACCATGGATACGTGTTATTTCTGGGTAAACTTTAAATCACTATGTTTTCAAGGTTGCTACAAGGTTGCCTAGATACGTACCGGAATTCATACAACAACATTGTAATGATAAAAAGGTAAAATACTACACCATGAAAAGATGAAAAAACTTACTGACGTTTCGGACGTTTCGTACTGATGTTTCATTAGAAACACCGACGCAGCTCACACTAGTTTTTAGCTAGTTATCTCTTCAACAACATTGTATTTATAATTTACCTTCAGCACATTTTTGCAGATGTATTTTTTTCCTTCTTCCTTTCTTTTCGTGTTCACCAAAGCTTTTTCGAAGAGGAACAAATCTCTTTCTTTGCCTTTTCCTCGGGCACGTTCCTCCCAAAACAGCATGGTTTCCTACAAAAAATGGCGAAATTTTAGTGTGGTGTTTCGTGAAAAAAAAGAAAAGAAAAGAAAACGGAGTGGAAAGCTAAAAGTGACTGAACCCAGTAACTGACTGCCCATTTACCTGTCTAATGAGTCTGCCGAGATCTTTGAGTGCAACTTCACCCTAATGGACGAAAAAATTCATCATCAACCACTTGCTGACGCTACTTATATTCTAAGTAGTTGTGTAATTTCATTCACACCCAAATTCATAAAAGGAGAGCTAGGATTCGCAAAATCTAGGACGGCGGCGTAAACAGAATGTCAATAATTTCTCTTCGGGTTTCTTCTATTCATTGGATAATTTAAAGTTAACTCATCCACAGGGAAGACAGACTTTGAAGCCGCAACTCCCCAAAGTGAAGTTATTTACACTTCCGTTGGACGTCGCCAATGCAACTAACAGATATCTGGAAATTGGTTTCCGTCATTCAGAAAAATGAACACAGACACTTCAAAATTTTAGGTAGCTTTCTCAGTCGCGTGCAGTTGGTTTAACTTACATGGTAGTTTTCTATAGTATGGAATTTGTGTATTCTCTCGCTCGCTTGTCTCGGAAGGTCTGCAACCATTTCCAGCGAAGACTAAAAGGAAGAAACAAATGCGTTATTCTTTTACAACATGACTTCAATGTTAATTATTAATCTTTATAATTTGGAAAGTAATTTTTGAAATGATACTCACGACAAACGATGTATAGTCCAAGTTCGCTCTGACGGTGTACATGAGGAGCATCTGAGGAATGAAAATGAAAGTTAGTTTAACATGAGACATTAGTCTTTTTTTCATTAAAATGTCACCGAGCCCGGACACAAAAACATTTAACGTTTTTAAAACATGTCTGTCTTTACTGATTACTGACAGCAGAGATCTATTGGCTGATTTCCCTGTCGTGACTGTTGTATCGATCAGTGCATAACAATGAAAACGGTAATTAAGTCTCACTTCTGCTTTGCATTAGTATGATGCAGGTCTAAAGGAGCAGTAGGGTTAACGATTTTAACGGCGTACGACCGTCCATGCTGAGTCTGCGCCAGCAAGTCCATACTCTAAAAAGTACAAGAACCTACCCGAATGAGACGTTGGTAGTCTTGAAGTCTTTGAGAGGGTTTCTTGAAGTAGTCACTGATAAAGTATTGATTACCCATGTCTTCCTTGAACTCCTGTGGTAAAAAGACGAAACATTTTCAATAAAAATAATGGTTTTTAATAACCTTTAAAATAAATAAATGAAACACGTTTCCTCGAATTCGGTATAAATGCTTGGTCGCTGTCTAAAAACTCATCGTGAATCCACAAATGCGGGGGAGGAGCGGGAGAAGAGGGAAGAGGGGAGGAAGGGAGGGGGAGGGGGAAGGAATTATTAAGAAGATTATTGGGGGTTGTACAAAGATGGGGAGAACCAGCTAAATATGTGGTAGATTGTTACTAAATAAAAGATTCAAGGACAACTATTCATACCTCCCAAAATTCTATGACCTCCTCGTCTTCGAGAATCTCGTTTGCAGCCGGTCGTGATTCAATGAAATCAATGTACATCTTGAACTCGGATTTCTGGCGGACATAGCATGAAAAGGTTTAGTAAAGATTCTATGGAATTTCATGGTGAACCTAACGAATACTCACGTATTTCATGAACACGTTTGGGATATTTTCAGGATTGTTCACACATGCTTCCAGTTCAGTCAGGAACGTCCTATGGAAAGAGGGAAGATCAGAATGAGGACTGATAGGATAACCGAAGTATAATGGAGAATGTGAAAAAGAGGGATACCAGATCATCTTCAAATGACTTACTTTGAGTGGAATTCATAAATGTCTTTCAAGTTGGCGAAAAACCTCTCTTTTTGTCCTACAAGTTTGTCTGGGATGTCATCAGCATCTAATTCGACCATGTGACTCTGTTGCACAAGAGAATATTTTTACAAGRATACGAATGGATGAATACATGCTTGAATGGGGATAAATATACAGATTTCCCCCCTATATAACCAAACGGTCCAACATAAAGGATGCACGAGAGAATATGTTTATGAGAATACGAATGGATGAATATATGATTGAATGGGGACAAATATACAGATTTCCCCCCTACATAACCAAACGGTCCAACATAAAGGATGCACGAGAGAATATGTTTATAAGAATACGAATGGATGAATACATGCTTGAATGGGGACAAATATACAGATTTTCCCCCTATACAACCAAACGGTCCAACATAAAGGATGAATAGCCAGATTATCAAACAGTGCGCAAAAAAATTAATATAAAACCAAAAAACAAGCTAAAATACACACAATACAAGCATGCCCACAAATCGGCTGAGATTAAATAGTTGTTTGTGGCCGTACCTCGGTCACCAGCTGAAGATTCTCGACGTACACTCGCTCAGTCTCGATCAATTCGTTCACGATTGACCTGAAATTGATAGGAAATTAAAAAAATAAGTAATAGACCTCTTGCAGCAAGTTGGAATGCAGCTCATTTTGTAGGACATAACAATAGGTTCCAATTCTCAGGAGACTTGAAATTCTTTTGTTTTGTCCTCCAGATCGAGCTGCTATGACGTCACATGCAAGGGGTCTAAAAAGTTAGACTTGGTTTCCTTTTCTGCAAATAAACAAGTCTGCACCTTTTCGAATTGTTGTTTACGTTAATCTATTAAATGAATATAATTTTATCATGCAGTACTATTATTAAATATCCAATGTTCAGTCACCCGAGWGTTCTTTTCAAATTTCAAGTTAAAAGTCTTTTTATGCATTCAACGGGAGGAAGACGTCAATAATTGGAYGGAAAAACTAGCAGCTGTTATTTATCTGTTTACCATATTTGTTATGCTTCCTTTAACTTCTATAAGAGGATTTAGAAACTCTACTTACTGTCGCCGTGCAAGAGCATCCTGTTTTCCAGAGGAAGGTGTTTGTAGCTGAGCAGATTCCAAGAAGATAGCCGGTGCCCATCCTACTTCCCCAGTACGGTCTAAAGATATAAGCCAATTCTCCATATCACGATCATCAATAATCGTCATCGTGTCGCCTTCGCAAAGAGTCAGCTCGCCAGGTAATTTTGGCGTGTAGTTCACGACTGATATGACTCGTTGCTTCTGTTCATCCTGAAAGATGGTTGTCAATATTTAGTTATCACGGGTTTTATGATGAATATAATAGGAAAACTTTCCTCCAAAATTTCGGAAACTTTGGAAGTTGTTTATTACTAAACTATGTGATAACTGTCTCAGTTTTTCACACACGCAATAAGTTTAAGAAAGACTTTTGTTTTAAGAATCCTATAAAGAAACTTACTGGTGTTAAGGTGGGTCTTTCTCTTTCGAGTCTGTGAAAGAAAGAAAGAAATACAAGTATGAGCATTGTTTTTTAAGAAAGCCAAGAAAGGGAATTACAAAGCCTTGTTTTACTTACTCGGCGCCTTCTTTTGTCAAAACGTTGGATCTTACGAAGCCGATCTCTGCACCACGTGAAACGCGTCTTACCAGCCAGAATTGTGGGCGGCTTGTGTCAAGTACCTCGACTTGGTCTCCTTTTACTAAGAATTTCTTTCCTGTTTCTTCTGATCTGAAGTCCTCCGAGGCAATGTAGAGTTGAGGCTTTAAGACCTGTATCAAAATCCATAACCGATCGAAACTTTAATATTAAAAACCAACAACGGAACTCTCCCTATAGGCCCTCTTAACAAACCCCACGATGCCTAAATTTATTTTATTTTTGAAATAGTTATTTCATAAAACTGAAAAGAATAAATTTGACGTCAAACGCGGAAAATAAAGTATTGTGGGATTTATTAAAATGCGTAAAGCGCACAAGTTGACTAAGCACACGAGTTAATCTTGAATAAGAAATCCTCGTAGAAAGGGAGAAAGCAAACGAATTCAGCTCACATATAATGCAGTGTCTACAGGGATCGAATCGAATACCACCTTACAACCATAGTGACGAAAGGCCAACGCTTTACCGCCAAGACACCGGTCCACTCCCACCCCCTCGGGTATATATAATGATTTGTTGGTTAAAAAATATAAAGGGAAACTGACTAAATTTGGGTTAATTTACAATAAGGTCAACGTTGAAATACTCACATCTTCAATTCTTGCCAATCCCGAGCTCTTTCTCACTGGTTTAGAATCTCCACCAATAGGCTTGAACCCAGGACCTTTTAAAACAAGACAGGTGTTAGTTTTAACGTATGCATAAGCTACATTCAGCTATTCTTAACGTAGTTATGACATAAGTTATATCAATCCCAAGGGATACACTTACACCATTTTACGGCTTCTTCAAGTCTAGGTCACCTAAAAATTCTCAAAAGTGTTTTTGACTATTCAAATCAAATAAGTATCAGCCAGATACACTTAAAACCAAATGTCAATTCCATAGGCCAACACTTTTTTCCTTACCCGGAACATATCCAAAGATTTTCACTGAAATTCAAATTATCTTCTGAACTATATAGATATACAAGCTAAAAAATGAATGCTAAATATTTTCTCTGCCCCCATTTTTCACCTTCCACATAAAGCTTTCCAATGGTCGAATCCTGTCCAGCGGAGTTCTTTGCCACACATTTGAAGAATCCAGAGTCCTTAGGCGTTCCCTCGGTTATCAGAAGTGAATGGAGGTCACCTTCGTCTAAAACCTTCATATGTGGGAAAGCAGTGGGGGTGATTTCCTTGTCGTCTTTGTACCACGTTACAGTAGGGGTAGGGTTACCGATTGCTCGTGCATCGAAGCGTGCAGCACTGCCACTCTCAATGGAACGGTCTTTCAAAAGAGCTGTAAATACTGGCGCTTCATCTTTGGGCTTGGGTTTTGATGGAGCTTCTGACTTCGGTTCTTTAATCTTGTGTTCTTCTTCGTCGGTTTCGAGATCTAACAAGAAAAAAAAAAAGAACAAATGTTATATTATTATAGTTCATACAAAAGAAGTTATTCAAGAAAATCCGAATTTGAAAGGGTTTATGTCGTACCTTCTACCAGGAGCTCAGCCTGGCAAGATATTGAGCCACCAGAATTGGAAGCCACGACCCGGTAGTCACCTTCGTCGTCGATAGAAGCTTTCTTGATGAGCAGCGAGTACAGCCCGGTTTCTGGCTCACTGACGAAAGTAATTCGTGAGCTTTCAACTAGTTCTTTCCCGTCTTTAGACCACGTAACTTTGGGTTCAGGTCTTCCTGTAATTCTTACATCGAAATGGATGGTGTCGCCTTCCAAGACCTCGCGGTCTTTGAGCTCTTGTTGGAATTCAGGTCCACATACGCTGTCACGTGATCGCCGCCTTGCATTTCTTAAGTCGGTAACACTTTCGTCAGCTGATGAAACCTCTGAGACTGAGTCTGTTTCACCTAAAGCGACCAAATATAAGATTAATAAAGATTGATGCATAAATGAATTGTAAATATGGGTGAGAAACTTTTCGCAGAGTTGCGAAGTTCAAGGAGAATATAAAAAGTCATACTTCAATAGACATGTAAATTCAGTGTAACATACACACACACACACACACACACACACATATATATATTTGAAGTCTGTTTTTCGAACAGAAAAAAATATATATATATAAAACTTCATGCGAATGAATCGTCAACTTACAGCACCGTTGAGTAGATCTGATGCCATACACCGCGTAGTTATTGTTAGTTAAACAAATAGTTCATTTCATGAGGGCTAAAATCATAAAAGAAAGTCAGATAAAGTGAACTTACTGTCAACTAAGACTTCTGCTGAACACGATGCTATTCCATAGTCATTCAAGAGAACACACTTAAATATTCCTTCATCATCGAAGATGGACTGAGTAATAGTAAGTGTGTGTTTGGTGCCTTCAGAAACGACGTTATATCGGGGCTGCATCCGTATCAGTTCATTGTCCTTAAACCATTCGACTTTCTTAATAGGTTCAGGTCCTGACGTCACTTCAAGTACGATGTCATCTCCTTCAAAGACGTCTAGGTCTGATAATGGAGTAACGATGGTTGGCTTTTCACCGGCGGTTCTTCTCGGTTTGGCGTCTTTTGATTTGGGGGTTGTGACACCACCATCTTCTGCGCCTTCGACAGACTCCATTGCTGTAGTAAAAAAGGAATCAAATATATAATAAAATTGAAAGAAATTTCGAAGATCGTTATCCTGTTTGATAAGTACTAAACATATAGCATTGTCTTTTTTTAAAGATTGCTTTACAATTAACTAACGAGTGAAAAACCACAAACCTGGATACCATTTAAGTTATATCTTACGTTTTCCATCAATGAATACAAAACTTTAGTTTATAAAAGTTATTGGTGATAACTCAGCTATTTGTTAAGGTACATACGTTCAACTGTGAGCAGTACTTCGCAGTCTGCAGTCCCAGCTTTGTTAGAAATAACACACATGTAAAGACCTTCGTCCTTTTTCTCCACTGGTGAGATTTTCAAAGTACAGTTTTCGCCATCTGAAGACATCTTCACGCGCCCACCATATTTGATAGTCTGTTGATCTTTGAACCATCTGATCGACAAAGGTTGGCTGCCAAGGGCTTTGATGCGGAAGATAGCTGTTCCCTTTTCTGTGACGGTCTGAGATTCGCACTCCTCAATAAACTCAGGTGCAACTTGCGAAAGACGCCTAAATATTTGTATATTAAGAAAACAATAAGAAGTAAATACAGGCGGCTTCGTAGAGAATTCCAAAAGCAATAATTCCAGTAGCAGTTCAGGAAATTTTAAGTTTCCAAATGGTAATATTTGCGGAAATTTTGCCAAGTTTATTTTACCAATGGCTCATCTAGTTGGTTATTTTCATTCTTAGCTCATTAGACTTTCAAGCCACGCTGCATGTGCTTGGCAGTCTACTTGCTCGAAGGGAACACTTTATTATAAAACACGACTTAAAAATAGAGAAGGGGGGGGGGGGGGGGGGGGGGGGGGAGAGGAGGGGTGGCGTCAGTGAGGAACATATAAAGAACAGTGTAACTTCTTTACAACTTTTGCTTTTCTATCTAAGTGCTAAGTGTATTCTTTTGTAAACTTGATAAGAAAACACAATACAACTGAAAAGAAAGAAATACCTTGAATCGTATTGTGGTACTTTGATACGCTCTGGAATAAACAATATAAATAATTTAGCGATATTTAATGGCTACGAGATTCATATACCATCTGTGAGGAATGCATTCATCTAAGTGTATGACTTACCTTCAATTAACACCTCACAATCAGAGTGAAGTGTTCCAGAAGAATTTGTAGCAACAACTTTATAAACCGCCTCGTCCTTGATAGCAACCCCGAAGATAGTTAAACAATGCAGATCACCTGCTGATATGATAGTTATTCGATGGTCTTCCTTTAGTAGGGTGTCATCTCTATACCAGGATACCTCAGCTTTGCATTCTGATGGAATCTTGACGTCTAGACTTAGGTTGTCACCTTCCTTGACTTGTTTGTCAGCCAACTCAGATGTGAAAGTTGGTTTTGGAAGTGCAGCTGCAGAAAAGACGAAACCTGTTACACAGTACCTTTTCTACATTATTTTCGGATAACAGAAAGCAATTTTGACATTCACTCAAGCTGATCTGAGAAAAAATGTTAGCCAATCAAAATCGAGAAAATGTGTAAAACTGAGGTGTCACTTGTTCTCTTAAATTTTGGATTTCCAGATCAACAAATAAGAAAATAACTTTGCTAATAAGTGCTTCATAACAGTGACACAATATTTAATGATTTTGATATTTTTATTCCAATGACGGGCAAGCTTTTATTTTTCTGTGGTCAATTTTTGCAGACTTCATGATACATCAGATTTGCATTGACGTCATTCATACGTCATTATTTCAGATCAGCTGGCTGAAATTGAGAATCCATCATAAAAAAATGTTAATCAAAGATGATCATACCTTTCTTTACTGGCTTTGGCTTGGTAACAGGTGCCGCGGGAGCTTCTTGAGCAGTTGGTTTTGAAGGCGGCTTTGGAGCTGCCGGTTCTGAAGGCTTTGTCTCTGCTGGTTTTGATGGTTGTCTGTTCATAGCAAATAGAATTGTATGTCATATGTATGGAAGTCATTATYATATGTACTTTATGTCTTTTAGACAACTTACTTTCTTGTGGCATCATCTTCGATAGATTCAGTCTCGGATTCTTCATCAGGAACTACGAAAGTTAAAATATACGTGTATATGACATCATGAACAATAACTTTTCAATTTCGAAATACACAATAAGTAAACAAAGGCAAAATATAGACGTGTTACTCATCAGAATCTACAAATTTAGAAATGTTTTGTGCCACTTACCTTCTATAATGAGCTCCGCCTCACAAGAGATGGTGCCTTCGTCATTTTCCGCCACACACTTGTAGATTCCAGCATCCTCGCGGTCAACGTCATTTATGATTAGYGCACAGTCTCCTTCTTCTGTTTCTTCAATTCTGAAGATTTCGCTCTCTTCTATCATTTTCCCACGGGTAAACCAGTCAACAAATGGTTCAGGGTAGCCGCTTACTTTCACATCAAATCTTGCTCGACCACCTTCCACAGCTTTACAGTTTTCTATTTTCTTAACGAATGAAGGTTCCACGCCTTTGGGAGTGGTTGGTGTGATTTCTTCAGGTACTTCTTCTGCTCGTGGGACGTCTACAGCCTGTAAAGGTATCTCTGTTACAGGTTCTGGTTCAGACATTTGGCTCTCTGTTTCGGATTCTTGAGGCTCTGCTTCGAGTTCTTGTTCGGAATCTATTTTAACTGCTGATTCTGGTTCAGGGATTACTGCTGGCCTCGGCTCAACTATTTAATGAAAGAAAATAGCAGAATGAATTATTGACTGTATTTGGCATTATTTATGGAAAACAACATTGAAACACACACACACACACACACACACACACACGCACACACGCACACACACAAAAAAAAGAATCATCGATTGTTTGGAAATCATGAAACTGAAATATGATCCTGTAATGAAACGAAATTACGAATTTTAATAAAATCCAATGAAAAATCTATCTAGTACTAGAATCTACTAATAATGGAACTTATGTAGGAAAACTGTATTACCTTCGACATTAAGCCTTGCTGACGTCATATCATTTCCACATTGATTAGTTGCCATACATTTGTACATGCCCTCATCCTCAGCAGAGCAGTTCAATATCTCTAAAGTCAGCTTGTCTTCCTCGCAAGTTATTTTGTACTTCTCGTTTTCACTCAAGAGATTGTCTTCGTGGAACCACTGGTAGGTAGGTTCTGGATTCCCGAGAACCAGGCAAACAAAGTGCGCGCTTTGCGTTTCCTTGATCGTTTCATCTCTTAGCTTTCGTATGAACTCAGGTGGTTCACCTCGAGGCCGCATGGGCGTTGATTGGCTTATGGGCGAGTCTACGGCCAAAAGCTCCTCTGATGGTATTTTTGGCCTATTAAAATGATATGAACAATAGTTAAATCTTAAATGACGATAACGTGGTTAAATATGAGGAGTCTTTATACATATATCAAGAATATAGAACTGATCCTTTTAAGTTATCAAAAACGAATATGAAACCATTCAAATAAAAACCGAAATAAGCTTACAATGACTTGACGGATTCCTTGATGCTACGTCGAGATTCTCTAGGGAATTCTTCTTCCTCTTGTTCTTCATCAGAAGGAATCAATTCTGAAGAGTAAAAGTTAATGAATTAATAAATAAAGCTCAATCTTCGATATTGAAACTGCGTTTCGAAAAGAATATATTATTACCTGTTATTATAAGACTTGATGACGAAAAGTCTCTTCCGAGTCTGTTAAAGGCTAGACATTTGTACCTTCCTTGATCTGTTAACCTGCAATCTCTGACAACCAGTGTTACTTGTCCACCTGGTCCTTCTTCGAACCGTATCCTTCCGCCTTCAAGCAACTCACGATCATCTCTGTACCATTCGATGGAAGGCTTAGGATGTCCAGTGAGCTTGGCACTTAGTCTTGCTGTGCTACCTACCACAGTTACAGCACCTCTGAGTTCTTCTAGGAATCGAGGTGCACTAGCAACAACGGAAGGTTTGCTTTTAGGGAGTTCTGTAAAAATATAAAATGAAATGGGCGTCAGCTTATTCCCATTGAGATGGACAAATATAGGGTATTTTCAAAACCAGAGAAGGATCGTTAAATAACTAGCTAATTCCTGAAAATACTTCATTGCACCAAGTTCATCAAAAGCAACGGGGACTTACATGCCACAAGGGCGGATCCAGCCAAAATTTTAGGGGCTAACTGAGTTTAGGGGAAGACTAATTGAGTTTCTTCCGTCAACACAACGGAAAACAATATAAAAAAGCATTCAGCCCCCTTTTGCCCCCGCTGGATCCACCCTTGTGCCATGTCAAATTGTATTTGAAACACCAAAACGAAAAATATCATATCATGAAAAATCACTCTTACCTTCAACGGTTAGTCGTGCAGTAGTGTGAGCTTCGCCTCCAAGACTTGTAACTTGACATTTGTAAGTCCCGACATCCCCAACTTGGCAATCTCGGATAACAAGACTCTGAGTCCCGGACATACTGCTAATCTCGTAGCGACCATAGCTTCCTATCGCGCGATCGTCTTTGTACCACAAAACGTAAGGCTTTGGTGTGCTTGAGGTTCTGCAGTTGAACCTTACTGACATACCTTCAACGACTGTTCTGTCTCTCAAATTAAGAAGAATCTCGGGCTTTGGAACATCCGATTTTGACTCGATTTTTGCAACTCCTCTAAAGAGAGGAATAAATGAGTTAAAATGTGTTCAGAAAAATGAGTCAATTAGTCATATCGACTGAAAAACAAGTGTACTGAGGGGAGATGATTGACACAAAAAGTATGTGGGATTGTGACTTATGATCTTGTTCAATGATACTGCTCAATAAGTAGGAATAGAAATAGGAATTGATAAAACAAAAATGCAATTTCTAGAATAATCAGCTTCAAATTACTTACTTTTTTCCAGTCTCAGTGTCACTTTCCTCTTCTTCTGTTTCAGGATCTGATTAAAAACCGTTAAGATTATTGCTATGTCACGATATGGCATGATACGATAACAAGGCATGAAAAATGAAAGGGAAAAAAAAAAAAAAAAAAAAAAAAAAAANAAAAAAAAAAAAAAAAAAAAAAAAAACCCACGAGAAATTCATTCAACAAGTAGAGAGTACTTAGAAAAAGCTATGAAGCCACAAAGGTGAAAATAACCCAAACTGGCTTACGTTTGACTGTGACATCAGCTGTGCAATGCTCTCTTCCAGCGCTGTTCCTTGCAATGACTTTGTAATTGCCAGTATCATCTTCTGTGACATCATTTATTATCACGGCATACATCTCATCGTTGACTTCAAATTGGTACTTGTCTCCCTCAATAAGAGGTTCATCGTCACGATACCATCTCACTTCAGGTGTTGGAGCACCAGTCACTTGGCACTGTAAACGAACAGATGTACCATCTACGGCAGTCACGTCCTTCAGTTTTATGAGGAATCGTGGAGACGATCCTTCAAACTCTGGCTCCATTGCAGCTGTAAAGATATTAACGACATTGTTAATGTATTACGAAAGAAAATTCAACAGAACGATGAATGGGACGAAAACCTGTAATACTTGTGACCATATTCATGGGATATTAAATAGATTGGTGAGAAGTTTTAAAACAGAGCCGTACCTTGAACGTTTAAATAGGCAACACTTTCAACGGAACCAAACTCGTTGGTTACTACTATTTTGTAAGGACCACTGTCAACCACCTTAACTTTGGATATATTTAATGCGTAAAGATCTTCGTCGTGCTCGAAGGAGAAGCGTTCCCATTCTTTCGAGATTGGAGTTTCGTCTTTGAACCATTGGACAGTCATTGGGGCCTTACTGATGGCACGGCAAGCAAATTTGGTTACACCTCCTTCATTGACGTCTTTGTTTCGTAGCACAAGAGTGATTTCAGGTGGAAGCTTTTGTTGGTACGGAATGCCTTCAGCATCAACCTCGTCGGAAGATTCATCCGTTAGCAGTTCAATAGTTGATTCCCTGTTCAAACAAGCAAAAGATCCATATTTTGTAAGAACAAAAAAGAACATTTTTAAGGTCCAAATATTTGCTTTTATACAAAAATATACCTTTTGTCTCTAAAGGCAGCAAAGTCCATATCTGTGTCACTTACTCCAGACTCAAAACCATGAGCTGAAACAAAGTTAACATAGTTATAAAGTTATAAATTATAAGTAAAAAGTCCACTAGTATTCACAAAAAAATCTTACTTTCAATGAACAATTCTGAACTGCACTGAGCTTTTCCAGCAGCGTTACTTGCTACACATTTGTATCGTCCTCGATCAGACTTGAGAGCATCTCTGATGATAAGTATACAACTGCCATCGTCCTGGAATTCAAATTCTACACGGCCTCCCTCGCGAATAACTTTGTTGTCTTTGTACCAGTCAACATCGGGTTCAGGTATTCCTTGGACTTGGACGGTGAAGCGCGCTGCACTTCCTTCTATAATTTCCTGGTCTTGAAGGCGCTGAATGAACTCGGGCTTTGTAGAGCCTGGGGGAACAGGTTGACGGCGTAGCACAACTGATTGAGCTGGTAAATAAAAGTAGTCAGTTAATTCCAAATTTATTTTGCTATTGTATTTTGCTATTGTATACATTTTGAGACAAACTTACCGTTGATAGTCACTTTGAAGGTTTTTCTTATTACTCCAGCAGAGTTGGTTGCTTCACAATGATATTCACCAGCGTCTTCCGGTACAGCCTTAGGGATAACGAGCATGTACTTATTGCCCTCACTCAGAAGCTGCACTCTCTTAATTCGTTTGGCTTGTCTCTTTTCCTTGAACCACTCTATCGTTGGTGGAGGTTTTCCTTTCACTTCTACAACCAGTTGTATAGGCACGCCTTCCCATATATCAATAGGTATATCTCCAGGTCCACCAGTGAACGATGGAACAGAGATCCTTGATTTTACAGTTAGCTCTGCTTGGCAAGACGCTTCGCCGGCCTTGTTCTTGAGCACACATGAGTATTCGCCAGAATCACTTGGGATACAATCACGAATGGTTAAAGTATACGCCTGGGTGTCGTGATCTTCTTCTATGCGTATTCTTCCACTGCGGACAAGTAGCTCTTCGCCTTTGTAAAAGT
The DNA here is from genome assembly GCF_009602425.1 of Actinia tenebrosa. Next base: position 113,804 of record NW_022258503.1, on the reverse strand, counting down.
CTACTGTTGGTAGAGGTTTACCAGATACTAGAACTTTCAAAGCGACCTTGTCTGACTCTGTTACGAGCAGGTCTTGTAATGGCTGATCGAAGGTTGGTACGCGTACGTCTTCCTTCACTATTAATCTGGCACCTGATTTGGCTCTTCCTTCTTTGTTCTTAGCGATACATTCATAAAGCCCATCGTGCTCCTTCTTAGCTCCCTTGACTATAAGAACGCATGAGCTGCCATCGAATTCAGTGTATATGTGGTAGTCTTCCCTGAAGTTTCGTCCATCCTTGAGCCACTCGACCATGGGTCGTGGTGTTCCTCGTACTGTGCATTCCATCCGTGTATCTTTACCCTCAACAACTTCTTGTTCTTGAAGAGGCTCGACGAAGAGAGGAGCAGGTTTTTTAGCTGTAAAATAATGAATATTAATAAATATTAATTTAAATATATGATAAATGATAGAATTCACCACTCATCATATGATTTTTTTTTTGATGTGGTTATGATAAGAGAAAAGAATCAAAGCATATTTCAGAAGAATTAAATTGCGTGCATTGCTTTCTCATGTTAATTTGTATGGAAACACAAAATAATCAAAATTACAGGCAAACGTTTTTCTAATGATGATGGAGATGAGTATACAAACTACATACGATGAAAAATATTCATCTTCTACTCACATTCAACTACGACGGTGAAAGATTTTGAAAAGGTTCCAGCCACACTCTTCGCCGAGCACTTATAAACGCCAGTGTCTTCGGCGACAAGTCCACGAACTGTCAAACTGTATTTGTTCCCGGCTGGATAAATCTTTATTCGCTCTGTTCTCCTAATGAGGGTTCCATCTTTATACCATTCGACTTCGGGTAAAGGGTTACCTTCAACGTTTGTATGTAGTTGTAGATCATCTCCTTCGCTTAATAACATTGTTCTCTCAGGTAATTCTGAAATGATTTTAGGTGGTATCATTTTCTCAGTGACGTCAAGTCTTGCGCTGCACTGCATTCGACCAGCCTCGTTACTTGCCACACACTTGTAAGTACCCAGATCGTCAAGGGTAACATGTTTAATAACAAGTTTGTAAGTGTTTTTGTCGACTGTTCTTATCTGGAAGCGTGCATCGCCTCTTATTTTCTTTCCTCCTTTTGCCCATTCTATTTCAGGCTCGGGATTACCAACCACACGGACAACGAATTCAGCTGTTTTCTCCTCCATTGCTGTAGTGTTTTCCATTTTTTTCTTAAATTCAGGTGACACAATGGGTTCTTTGACCACTAGCTGAGCCTTCGAGGAAACAGTGCCAACATCATTTGTTGCAACACAAGTGTATTCGCCGCTGTCGCTGTCTTTAGTTTCAAAGATCGTTAGCTTGCACACCTCTCCATCATAATAAGTTCTAAATTGTGGGCTGGCTGTCAAGACTTCTCCGTCTTTCGTCCACTCAATGGTTGGTTCGGGCTGTCCGCTGACTTTTGCTTCAAGCTTTGTAGTGGCACCATGTTCTACTTCCGTTCGCCTGAGCTCTTTGAAGAACTCTGGAGCAAAACCTCTAGGCTTTTTAGCTGTAAAACAAATACGCAAACCATGATTACTTTTTTACACAACTAAGGAATAACCTAAGCGCGTGCGTTGATTCCCCTCCCAAACAAATTTTGAACAGTCAATGGCCGGACAGCTCGCAAATAATTTTTTTAAGGTTGAAGTGCTTCGGCTTTACTATTAACATGACCTGGGTGGAGCTTTTTATATTAACAAGTAAAAAAGAGCTAGTTTCAAACATAAGGCTAGACATGTATGTGAAATAGAACAAAAAGGCATTAAAAATATGTGCTGGGTTAAAACATTTTATAGTTTACTCACGAGCAACGTCAACGTTAAATATTCTGTAAGAAGAGCCAGCCTTGCTTCTTGCAACACATTTGTACCATCCAGAATCTTTTGTCGTTACATCGGAAATTTTCAAGGTATGTTTGGTATAGCGAGAGCGAATGGTAATCCGACTGCTCTCGAAAACTACGGAAAAGAGAATGCAAGCATTAAACATGAGAAATTAGCATTTGGGCATCGATCTTGCACAATATGTAGTTTCAGAAAAGATCTAAATCATTATGATAAACAATACTCCTTGGTCTTAAGAAGGTGATACTGAAAATGAAAATGCTAAATCATCACGGACTCAACCCAGAGTGCATTCCCAAGTTAACCATAAACGTAAGCATACATACCTAAGATGTCATCTTTGTACCACGTTAATTCAGGAGCGGGTCGTCCTCTCACTTCAACATCAAGGCTTACATCATCTCCTTCCCTGAATGACATGGGTGCTTCTTGAGTACCAACAAACGAAGGAATTATTAAACTTTCAAGCACCTGTAGTTCCGCTTTTGTAGTTGCTTTTCCTGACTCATTTCTGGCTACACATTGGTATGTACCTTCGTCGTCTTTGGTGGTACTTGGAATAATAAGCACGAACTCGCCTTCCTCATCTCCTCGCTCAATTTGGAATCTTTCTCCGCTTTCAATGAGTTCATCGTTGTAGTACCATTTAACACTGTCCGTTGGGCCTTTTAATTTAACAACAAATGTAGTTTCCTCTCCTTCACTAGCTTCAACATCCATTAATCTCAATTTGAAAGATGGTGGTCTGACACTTGACTCTACGGTTAGATCTGCAGTCGTTGTAACTGACCCTACTTCATTTGTTGCAACGCATCGGTATCGCCCTTCGTCACTATTCTTAACTTCTAGGAAGTTGACGTATTTCATATCTCCTGTAGATCCTGTTGTTACCCTGTCATTTGTAACTAAAGATAAACTATTTTTAAACCATTCAACTGTTGGGGTTGGATCTCCAGATATACGGCATCGCATTTTCATGGGACTTCCTTCACTGACCAGCGTTGCTTTCAGAGGCACTATTATTTCTGGTGGTGATTGTCCTGGTGTCCAAGTCTTTTTTGCTACAAGAAAGTAATAAAGGCAAGTTAATAAATATCTAGTACATACAAGAGGCAAGATAGTAAGTTATGTGCAAGGTATGTAACTCACGTTTCACTGTCAACTCCACATTCCTAGTTGCAGTGCCAGCCTTGTTCTTTGCCACAACTTTGTAGGTTCCGCTGTCACGTTTTACCAAATCTGTTATGTTGAGACTGAACCTGTTACCTCTCGAAGAGAGCTCTAATCTGTCAGACACAATAACTGGTAGCTCGTCTTTGTAGAATGTGACATTTGGCAACGGTCGGCCTCGCAGGTACACGGCAAGATCAAAATCGCTGCCCTCGAAGTCTTGGATTGGTTCGGCTTCCTCACCAATGAATGATGGCTCGATCATGACCTCAGCAAGCTGAAGTTCTGCCTTTGATATCACTTCACCAAGTTCATTGGTTGCTACACACTTGTAGAGGCCTTCATCTTCAGAAACTATATCCATAATGGTAAGAGAGAAGTATCCTCTTCCTTCTTTTTCTGCTCTAAACCTTCCTTCGGACTCAATTTGGACGTCGTCTTTGAACCATTCGACCCCTGGTGTAGGAGTACCAAGCACTCGAATACGGAACGTTCCGCTTTCGCCAATAACTGACTCGACATTTTGAAGCTTTTCGATGATTCTTGGACGAGATTCCTTGTCGCTCAACGTGACCTCAGCGGAAGATGATACCGAGCCATGTATGTTCTTGATAGTACATTTGTAAATACCTTCATCTTCTTGTTTGGCTTCTGTGATTCTGAGCGTGCACACATCTTTTTCGTATTCGGTTGTAGTTCTCCAGTCTTTGCGAATCGGTAGGTCATCTTTAAGCCATTCAACTGTCGGTTGTGGCTTTCCATAGACATGACACACCAGTCTTATTGTTTCGCCTTCAATTACGTCGGTTGGTTGTAGGCGCTGCAAAAACTGTGGAGGCTCACCTTTCAGACTGCCACCTTAAAGGGAAAAAAAGGATAAGGTAAAACATACATACATACATACTTTATTCGTCCTCTTTAAGGCTTTTCAGAATAAAGGGAAACCAGAATTTCCATTTTTTGCTTAAGAATTGTATTTTACACCAGTGCAAGTTAAATGTTTATTTCTAATTATGAACGCCCTTTTGCGTCATATATTTATTAAGGATACCTACATCAACAAAGTGCAACTTTCTAGAAGGGTTTAAGATGACTATGATAGCAGGACATAATAGGACATACAAGACTTATTAAGTAGATGCATACCTTCAACTTTCACCACGAACGTTCTGGAAGCAGTTCCTAATCTGTTCTTAGCTTCGCACTTGTATGTTGCTGCATCTTCAGGCTTAACACTAGAGAATTTCAAAAACTGAACGTTGCCACGAGAACGTATGTCAGCTCTAAGGCTTCCATAGGTAGGTATGCCGTCTTTGTACCATGTTACTGAAGGCTGTGGATTACCAAGGACGGTTGCCTTGATGGTGGCGTCTGCTTCGGGGGAAAGGACTGTTGGTTCAGTTTGTTCAGGTTCTTCAAACATGGGAGCAAATTGTTTTTGCCTGACATCAAGCTCTCCGCGACAGGTGGTCTTTCCTGCTCTGTTAAGTGCGACACACTTGTAGGTTCCTGCATCGTCCATGGTAACATTGCTAATTATGAGTGAGTATGAACCTCTGTCTTCATTGTAGTCAAACTGGTATCGTCCCACATCAACGATCTTGGTAGCTCCTTGATACCATTCTAGTTCAGGAGTAGGAAAGCCCTTTACACGTACCTCCAAGCGAACTGTTTCGCCTTCTATCGCCTCTTGGGGTTTCAGTTTTGTCTTAAATTCGGGCTTGGTAGAAACTCGGATTTCTAGCCTTGCGGCTGTGGTAGCTTTTCCCAGTTCATTGCGAACAACACACTTGTAGTTCCCTATGTCCATGTCTGTTGTTTCTTTGAATGTGAGAGTTACTACGCCATCGTGTAACTCCGATTTGACACGCCTCGTTTCTTTCAAAGACAGTCCATCTTTAAACCATTCTAGCTTCGGCGTTGGTTTTCCAGTAATTACAAACTTAAGCTGTGCGCTCTCTCCCTCATTAACTTCAACTGGTTTCATTTCTTCTATAATTTCGGGAGCATTGCCTTCGGGCTTTTTAGCTAGAATTTAAAATAAAACATGTTAATGTGGTATTTTCAGCATATTTTGATCAATGATACCTGAATCCCACTTTGCAAAGCAGTATGAAGTCTGGTTTGAAATGCGATTTCATGTTTGTGAAAATAATTATTATTACGCTGAAAATTATTTGCTGCAAATACTCATTGGAAAGGAATCATCACGAAAAAAGCAAATACCATATCAATTCTTATTTTAAAAGTACCTTCAACATTAATGTTGACCGTTTTCGTGGCAACACCTCCTTTGTTACGAGCTACACATTTGTACATTCCACTGTCTCCCACTGTTAAATCAACCATAGCCATAGTAATCTTGTTATCTTTGTAAAGAAGTTGTATCTTACTAGTCGACCAAACCATACGCTCATTTCTGTACCATTCAATTTCAGGTGAGGGTTTTCCACTGACTTCTAAATTCAGCTCACAGCTGTCCCCTTCAACAAGGTTAATCGGTCCTTTCAAGTCGCCAATGAATTCTGGGGGAATCACGTCTTCTTCTATATGCAAGAAACCTCTGGAGGAAACTTCCCCAACTTTGTTAGTAGCGGTGCACTTGTACTGCCCACCGTCTTCTGCCTTCGTATCTTTAATGACGAGAGTGTAGAATCCATCTTGCTCTTCCAGAATTGAGAATCTTCCGCCATCTTCGATCTTGATATTTTCATGGAAGAACTCAATTTCAGGAGGTGGGGTGCCACTTACACGTACCTGCAACAGAACATCGTGTCCAGCTTTTCCTTCTGTATGTGTAAGTTTTTGTTCAAACTTTGGTCTTTTTCCTCTTTGGTTTACCATAAGTTCAGCAGTTGTTGTTGCTGAACCAAGTTCGTTTCGAAGTGCGCATTTGTAGACGCCTTCGTCTTCTAGCTTGGCACCACGTATTGTCAGTATGCATTGTGCACTTGAAATGTCAGTTCGATACCGAAGGCTATCATTAAGTACTTCTCCATCTTTGCTCCAGATTACAGTTGGCTTAGGTGTACCAGAAATAGAACATACAAATTTGACATCTTCATCTTCATTGACATCTTGTGGTTTCATCTTGGTTATAAATCTTGGCGCTTCCCCTTCAGGTTCGGTAGCTATATATTGCAACAAAAGTAATTTTTATAATTTAGTAGGTTTTTTGCTAATTGAACTGCTAATTTTGTATGCTTTTTACTTACCTCGTACTTTTACAATAAAGTGCTTGATGGTCTTTCCAAGCCGATTGGATGCTTCACATCTGTACTTTCCTGCATCTTCGGGTTTGGCAGTGAAGACTACAAATATGTAATCATCACCTCGAGTTCTGATATCTCGTCTTGAACTCACTACTAACATTTTTTCCTCTTTGTACCAAGTAACTTCAGGTTTTGGCTTTCCTGATGGACTGACCGATAGTTTGAGCTCTTCTCCTTCATTGACGAAAACTGTTGTTGTTTCTTCATCTCCAGGGAATATCGGGATTGTCTCCTTTTCCTTCACGACCAGTTCGCCACGGCATGTGCTTTTTCCTGCTTCATTTGTAGCAACACATTTATAAACCGAAGAGTCATCGAGTTGGCATCTGCTTATGATTAGAGAATATGTATCTTCCTCATCTTCTGCGTCGATTATTTCATATCGAGCCATATCTAAGATCTTTGTTGAGCCCTTATACCATTCGATTTCGGGTTTTGGATACGCTTTTATTCGAACCTCGAATTGAGCTTCCTCTCCTTCATTAACCTGGATATTCTTAAGTTTTTCGACGAACTCTGGCCTTGTTGGGATGATAACCTTGAGTTTTGCTGATGTCGGCGCTGAACCAAGCTCATTACGAACAACGCACTTGTACTGGCCTGAATCCTCTCCTCGCGATTCTAGAAAGATGAGTGACGCTGTAGTCCCGTCAAACTCCGATTTCACACGTCTACTATCCTTGACGGGGAGTCCATCCTTAAACCACTCAATAATTGGCATTGGTTTTCCACTCACTATGCACATAAGCTTTGCTGGTTCGCCCTCTGTAACTTCAACCGGTTTAAGTGAGTCGATTATTTCAGGGGCTTCACCTTTTATCTTCTTTCCTATAAAAGAGGATTAATAATATTGCTCAAAAGATAAATTCCACAATCTTAAAAATTTGAATAAATCATTAAGATTTTGCTGACAACCTCTGTATCTCCAAGTCTGTTTTGACTCATTCTCTCTGTTCTGTGTAGCTTTTGCTTTAAATACCCGTGATAAGGAGCACTGATAGTCTACTCACCGAGTTATAAGTAAAATAAGTTTAAGTAAAGTAAGCTACCCATAACTTTTTACCTGACTGAACCAGTTTATAAATATTGTCCTTTTGTTTTTTTGTTTTTCTCCTTCAAAGAATGAGTATTTCATTACTCATGCGAGAAATACATCCTAAACCTTTAAAGTCGCAAATAGATTTTTTATGGAACTAGTAAAAAATGCCATTTAAACTTACTTTGTACTTCCAGGTCGAAAGATCTGCTTGCTTGTCCAGCTTTGTTTTTGGCCACACATCGATACATACCGCTGTCATTCTTTGTCAGGTCTACCAGTACAAGTGCGAAACGATTGTCTGTAGCTTTAAAGTCAATCTTGTTTGTCTTTTTTAAGTTAGTGTTGTAATGGTACCACTCGACTTCAGGCATAGGCTTGCCAATGACTTCTACAGTCATCTCTACGCTCTCACCTTCGCTTTTGACGAAAGGTTCTTCTGCTGGACCTACAAACGCAGGCCTTACTATCTCTTCCTCGACATTTAGTGTCGCTCTAGATTTGACTTCTCCAATGGAATTGAACGCTATGCATTCGTATTTGCCAGAATCTTCAAGCTTGCAGTCTTCAATTACAAGAGAGTGAACCATGTTCTCTTCAATGATTTTGTATCTTCCTCCATCTCTGATCTTGGTAGATTCTTTCATCCACTCAACGTCAGGAGCCGGTATTCCAGATAATCGGACTTGGAATTTGGCTTTCTCTCCTTCAACTACGTCGATATTCTTTAACTTCTGTTCGAATTTTGGTCGAATTCCCAGCTCATTGACTAGTAACTGGCATGTTGATGAGGCTGAACCAAGGTCATTTGCTGCAACAATTTTGTAAACGCCTTCATCCTCAATTCTAGTTTCTTTGAAGGACAGCGTACTCGTAGTTCCATCAAATTCGATCTTAATACGACTATCGGTTTTAACGGTTACATTATCCTTGGTCCACTTGCAGGTTGGTTGAGGCGTTCCAAAAACCTTACAGACAAGCTTGGCAGGACTTTCCTCGGTTACCTCTATACGTTTCGTCAAACCCGAGAGAGAAGGTTCTTCGTCTTTTGCTGCAGCAGCTTAAATAAAAAAAAAGAGAAAAATATATTGAGATAAAAAAAAGAGACGTCTTTAAGTGGAACAAAGAAACGTTTATAAAGACATCATGTAGCCTAAATACCTTTGACTTGCACTTCATAGGTCCTGGAAGCAGTTCCGATCTCGTTCTTGGCTTCACACTTATAAAGACCAGCATCAGTTGGTTTCGCACGTAAGATTACACAGTTATAGGTGTTACCACGAGATTTGATGTCATAGGCAATGCTGTCACGCAGTGGTACTCCTTCCTTGTACCAAGTTACTTGGGCTTGAGGCTTGGCTTTAATAATAGCTGTGATGGTAGTTTCATGTGTCTCGCGAACAATGATGGGTTCCGCTTCGCCTTCAAACTGAGGTGCAAAGAGATTCTCATTGATGACAAGTTCGCCTCGTGATGTGGCTCGTCCAACTTCGTTAGATGCAACACACTTGTAGTTTCCTGCATCTTGCATTTTTACATTGGAGATAACCAGGGTGTAAGTGCCATTCTCTTCATCTTCAATGATTTCATAATTCCCTTCGTCGTCAATTTTTGTTCCGCCAACAAGCCACTCTACTTCAGGTTTCGGGTAGCAATCAATACCTGCTACGAATCGGGCCTCTTCTCCCTCTTCCACCTCTACTTTAGTCAGTTCTGTAGTGAAGGTTGGCATGGTAAGCACTTTGATGATTAGTTTTGCAGAAGTTGATGTTTCACCAAGATCGTTACGGATTACACTTTTGTAAGACCCAGCATCTTCTTCCTTTGCTTGCTTGATCGTTAGGGTGGCAGTGTCATTCTTGTATTCCGACTTAATGCGCCAGCCTTCCTTTACTGGAACGTTATTTTGGAACCACTCAACAGAAGGGACTGGTGTGCCACTTACTTTGCACTTCAGGATTGCTGTGTCTCCGTTGGAGACCTCGACGGATTTGAGAGGCTCTGTCACTAATGGTGCAGTACCAAGAGCTGTTGAAAAAGAAGAGATGATTTTAGACATTGATTTTATTAAGATTTCTAACATACAAAGCTTCTTAAATAAGTAAGCAAAGAAAAATCTTACGTTTAATTTCTGTTAATGGTTCTGCAGCGGCTTCAGATTCCTCTATCGTCTCTGGAGCAATAAGTTCTTCCTCTTGTAGAGCAAGTTTGGCTTTACACGAGACTTCTCCATCTTCGTTGAAAACGACACATTTGTATCTACCAATATCTTCAGGCTGGACGTCCTCTATGATGAGCTGGAAAAATCCAGTATCGTCTTCATCATCAATGACGATAAACCTTCCAGAATCCTCAATAACATCTTCGCCTTTGAGCCAATCGAGCTCGGCCGGTAGGGATACGCGGATCTTAAAATTAGCTTTTTGGCCGATCTTCACTGTAATGTCACTCAGTTTTTCGAGGATGGTCGGTCCTTGCCCAAGTTCTTTATCGTTTACAACGACCTCTGTAGTCGTTGAAGTCGAACCAAATTCATTACGTAAAACACACTTGTAGGTACCCTCGTCATGTGTAGTTGCTTCTTTGATGGTAACGGTGCACGATTTTCCGGTGTATTCAATGGCAATACGATCGTCAGGTTTTAGCTCTACGCCGTCCTTCAACCACTCGCAAGCTGGTTCTGGAGTACCAGTAAAGTCGCAAAACAATATAGCCTCTTCTCCCTCAGTTACTTCCACTGGTGCAAGTCTTGTGGTTAGTACTGGTGCTTCGCCTTTCGGCTTTTGCTCTGTAAACAAAAAAAGTTTATATGTTTCATGATATTTTATAACCAGGCGACATAATGACTATTAAACATAAATAAATCCTTTTACATACCTCCAACTTTTAAAGTGAACGTCTTATAATCAGTCCCGTGCTTGTTCTTTGCTTCACATTTATAGATACCTGCGTCCTCTGGTTTAGCACGAAGAATCTCGAACGAGTGGCTTTCACCTCGTGACCTGACTTCAGTATTTAGCGATGTTCTGACTGGTTTCCCGTCTTTATACCATTTAACTTCCGGTTTTGGTTTTCCTTTAACCGTTACTTTGATGTTGACTTCTTGATTTAGATCCACATATATTGGTTCATCATCACCTCCAGTGATTTCAGGGGCAAACTCTCTTTCCTTGACGGTTAAGTCGCTGCGAGACGTGCTCTTTCCAGCGTCATTCGAAGCTACGCACTTGTATGCTCCGCTATCGTCAAGTGTAGTGCTGTTGATAATGAGTGTATATCTTTCATTATCTTCTTCAAATGTGTATCTCCCTGTGTCAACGATCTTTGTTGTTCCATGGTACCACTCAACTTCTGGCTTCGGAAATCCTTCAATTTCAACATCGAATTGCGCTTTGGAACCCTCTACGACCTCAAGTGGTCGGAGTTTGGTCTTGAAAGATGGTTTTATCGGCACGACAACTGTTAACTTACATGATGAAGAGACTGTACCATGCTCATTGCTTACTATACACTTGTATTCGCCTGACTCATCTCCACGTGTTTGCTTTAGTGTCAACGTCGCAACATCATCTTCGAGTTTTCCTTTCACGCGATAGCTTTCTCTGATGGGCAAGTTGTTCTTTTCCCACTGCACAGTTGGTAAAGGAGTTCCAGAAACCTTACAAACAAGCACCGCTTCATCTCCCTCCATTACTTTTACAGATTGTAACGGCTCAATGATCTCTGGTTTTAAGGCTGAAAACAATACAACAACATTAATGAGACGAAATGATAATAGGGTCAAAATGTTTAATTACTCGGAAAAAGTTAGCTTGAGAAAACAGTTACCTCTAAGTGGTGCTGACTCTGTTTCGTCGACGCCCTCTGAAGTAATCGCTTCTTCCTGTATTCGCAAACGAGCAGTCGAGGAAACTTCACCAGACTCATTGAACACGACACACTTGTACATCCCAACATCTTCTGGATGAACGCCTTCAATTTCAAGTTCAAACAGCCCTTCGTTTTCGTCGTCAACGATCATAAATCTGCCAGCACCTTCCACCAATTCTTCATTTCTAAACCAATCAACTTCGGCAGTCCCAGAAACGCGAATTGAAAATTCGACATTCTGTCCCAGAACAGCATCTACGTCTTTGAGCTTTTCTACGATGCGAGGTCCAGCGCCTTCTTCTTTTTCGTTCACCAATACTTCCGTAGAGGTTGAAACTGAACCTAAGTCATTTCGAATGGTACATTTGTAATGCCCTTCATCATCAAGTGTCGATTCTTTGATGGTTATAGTTGATGACGTGTCAGACACTTTTATTCTAGTGCGACCATCAGGCTTAATTGCCAACCCATCTTTCGACCATTCGCAAACTGGTTCTGGTTTTCCAGAGAACTCACAGACAAGGACCACATCTTCTCCTTCCGTTATTTCAACTTGTTTCAATTTTGAAGTAATCACAGGAGCTTCCCCTTTGGGTTTTTCAGCTGCAAATAAAGTAACAGACAAAATTACTCTCCTGCTTAGTAAATTAGTAAATAAATGATCTTTTCTCGACGAGAGGAAACTCCTAAACCTAATAAATACACTCGATTGATATCTACACATTTCACTATGCTACTGGGCCCAGTTGTACGAACAGTGGATAGCGCTATCCGATGGAAAATTCCTATCCAGTGGATAAACTTATTGGATAACAGCATCGACTTATCCACTGAATAAGGATTTATACGTTGGATAGCGCTATCTGCCCTTCCTACAACCGGGCCCTGAAGACAACTTTTTTCTTCTTCTTCTAAATACAATTCGATTATACCAAATGTTGTCGTAAGTTTAGAACTTTATTGTTGAATGTTGCACTTATGCCTGCATGCGCTTTAAGATCCTGAGGAGTTTCTATCAAATTCCCAAAAGACCAAACTGCTCCGTTACAAACTTATGATAGTTCTTTCTTAATGCGCTCATGGTTTTATTTGCAAAACATCATTCGAAAGCAAATTATAGAATAAGACCTCGTTATCCAACGCATGCAATGAATCTACACCAATATTATTCCATATTAATGGGATTACCTTGAACTCTAACGTCAAATGTCCGAGAATCCTTGCCAACCTTGTTGCTTGCCACGCACTTGTAAGTTCCAGCATCTTCTAGTTTGGAGCTCAAAATTACAAGGGTATGTGAATCTCCTCGAACCTTGATGTCGCGTTTTGCAGTTTCAAAGATTGTTCGTTCGTTTTTAAACCATTCAACATCGGGCTGGGGTTTGCCTTTAACTGTCACCGCAATGTTGACTTCTTCACCTACAGTGACAATTATTGGACCTTTGTCTTCTGCTTGAATTTCAGGTGCAAACTGCTTCTCCTTGACGTCAAGGTCAGCTCTTGATGTAGCTTTACCAACGTCATTGGTTGCGATGCATTTGTAAGAACCGGAATCAGAAAGTCTTAGATTACTTACAATCAGCGAGTAGCAATTTTCTTCTTCGTCTTCGATGATCTGGAACCTTTGATCATCAACAATGGGAGTAGTTCCGTGGAACCATTCGATTTCTGGTTTTGGCAATCCCTCGACACGCACATCGAAACGTGCTTCTCCACCTTCGATTCCTGACACAGGTTTCATTTTCAATTTGAAATCTGGTCTTCTTGGAACTATCACAGTTAGTTTGCTAGTTGAATCTGTTTTTCCAAAGTCATTTTTAACTATGCATTTGTAAACGCCTTTGTCATCTTCACGAGTCTGCTTTATTGTCAAAGATGCAGTTCCACTATCAAAGCTGCATTTTACTCGTCGGCTTTCTTTAATGCGAATGCCATCTTTCATCCATTCAACAGACGGAGCGGGTTTCCCACTAACAGTACACTCCAAGGTAGCATTTTCACCTTCATTGACTTCAACTGGACGCATTTCATCGATGATTTCTGGTGCGGTGCCTTTTTTGCCTAAAGAAGGATAAAAGGAAAAAAGAAAATGCGTACTGATTAAAAATGTCGTACAAATATTGTCGTAGCTCAAAAGAGAAGTTAAACAATTTTGTTGAATTTTAACTTTTGATTCCTTCTATATACATAGAGAAACAGTTAAGACCAGAATTATTTCGGGGAACAAAAAAGCACATAATTTCCTGTAAGCAGCAACATGATCTTAGAAAATAAAACGAATCGTAGGTCAAAAAAACTCGAAAACATAAAGCACTGCATGTTTTCGTAAAATAAAATGTGCTGCATAAATACTTACGTTCGACAACAACTTCGATTGTCTGTTCAGCGACTCCTGCCTTGCTTCGAGCAACACACTTGTAAATGCCGCTATCGTCTTGGGTTACATCAACCATGACCAATGTAAATTTGTTGTCGGTGGATTTGATGTCTATTTTCTTTGTTTTTCTTAAAGGCTTGTTGTCTTTGAACCACTCGACTTCAGGTGATGGCTTTCCCTTCACTTCTGTAGTGATATCCACGGATTCCCCTTCCGTCACTGTGACTGGACCTCCTTTACTTATGAACTCAGGTGCAACCAGCTCTTCTTCAAGGGTAAGAGAAGCTGTGGTTTCAACTTCTCCTAGGTCGTTAAAGGCTACGCACTTATAAGTAGCAACATCCTCTGATTCAACTTGGTCTATGATAAGTGAATATGAATTGTCTTCTTCCTCGGCGATCACTTGGAACCGACCACCATCTTTAATCTGTTTGCCGTTCTTAAACCATTCGATTTCGGGTTTAGGTGTTCCCTGAATTTTGATTTCAAATTTAGCCTTGTTTCCAAGAGCGCAAACCACATCTTTCATTTCTTCTTCGATTTCTGGTTTGGTACCTTTTTCTTCAACCAGTAGTTCCGCACTGGTGGATACTTCACCAAATTTGTTCGTTGCAACACATTTGTACAAGGCTTCATCGTCCAGAACAGATTCTTTAATGATAAGGGTGCTAGTTTCACCATCATAGTCGACTTTTACCCGACGGTCGGTCTTCAATGGCTTATCATCCTTGAACCATTCGACTGTGGGCTCAGGTTTGCCTTTGATCTTGCAGACCAGCTTTGTTTCTTGTCCTTCAACTACTTCATTTGGTTTCATCTCTGATGTTACAGATGGGGCGTCTCCTTTTGGGCCTTTAAGATAAATAGCATGCCATAAGAAAAATGCGATTTAACTTAATGAGTACCACGTGCTCAGCAAGTAAAAAATACATCTGAACACCGACAAATTTTACAAATAAGTCACCGTTCTTTTCATGCTTTAGTGACCTTACAACTTAATTGAATCTATGTAGGATGTTTCCAATCGGTTTGGTAGTTGTCAATTAAGTAATTGGAATTTTAGTTTGATTTAAATGACGGAAGGTTGGTAAACGACAAAACTTATGGAGTGGTCACGTAAACATAAAATGAACGGTATTAAAGGTAAAATCATGAAGAATCAAAGACATAAATTCAATCAAAACGTTAGGTGAGAGTTGGTTAAAGCTAAAAAAGGTACCTGACAGCATTGGAAATATTGAGAAAACATCAGACATTAAGTGTAAGAATTATTAGTAATAAAATAAACAATATGTCAGTCTCAGTCAAATGGGATCAGTTTTGATAACGAAGAAAGGTTAGGAAAGCTGAGTTAGTATTTGTTGCAGAAACTGCGAATGGCAATGACGATGCATATCAATTCCAACCTTGAACTATAACGTCGAACGTTTTTGATGCTTTGCCAAGTTTGCTCGTTGCCTCGCACTTGTATGTTCCTGTGTCATCCAGCTTTGCACTGATAATCACAATGTAATAGGTTTCATTACGTGACCGGAGGTCCAGCCTAGTTGTATCTCGGAGAGTTTTGCCATCCTTGTACCACTTCACTTCCGGCTTTGGGTTTCCTTTGATGACTACTTTGATGTTAACTTCGTCACCTTCATTAACAATGAAGGGTCCTTCTTGATCTCCTTCAATTTCAGGAGCAAACTGTCGTTCTTTAACAGTCAAATCACCTCGGGTTGTCGCTTTTCCTGCTTCGTTAGTTGCTGTACACTTGTATGTTCCAGAATCATCACGATTCACATCGACTATGATCAAAGTGTACTTGCCGTCATCAGTTTCTTCGAACTGGAACCTTCCTTCATCGACAATCTTAGTTGTTCCTTTGTACCACTCTACTTCTGGCTTTGGCTCACCTTTAAGACGTATTTCAAAGCGTGCTTCGCTCCCTTCAACTACTTCTGTAGGTTTCAATTTCATCGTAAAGTCTGGTTTTATCGGGACTTTCACAGTAAGTTTTGATTTGGAAGACGTCGAACCAAAATCGTTGCGAATAACACATTTATAGTCTCCCTGGTCATTAGCTTGCGTAGACTTGATAGTTAGTTTTGCCACATCATTTGAAATTTCAGACTTTATTCTCCTGCTTTCTTTAACGCGGACTGCACCTTTAAACCATTCAACTATTGGCGTTGGCGTCCCAGAGACCTTGCATTCAAGAACAGCGTCATCTCCTTCCGATACTTCAACGGGTTTCAGTGATTCTAGGATTGAAGGAGCTGCACCCTCAGGCTTTTTAACTAAAAAGAAGAGAAGAGGGACTCAATTAAAATATGATAATTCATTCCGCAGGTATACTATTATTTGCACGAAATCCGATTTCAAAATTCTTTTTGAAAACTGCCAGCTTACCATTAACAATCACTTCAAAGCTTTTCTCAGCTACTCCTGCAGTACTTCGTGCAACACACTTGTACTTCCCGGTGTCGTTTGTAGCTACTTTCACTATTACAAGTTTAAACTTGTTTCCATCAGCTATCATCTCTACGTTGCTTGTCTTTTTTATTGGCTTGTCGTCTTTTAGCCATTCAATGTCTGGTAATGGCTTGCCAGTTACCTCTGCATTCAAGTCAATTGTTTCTCCCTCGGTGACAACGATAGGACCTTCCGGGCCCTTGTCGAACTCTGGAGCTTTCAAATCATCTTGCAAGATAAGATTAGCACTTGTTTCTAATTCACCAGTTTCGTTGAACACAGTACATTTGTACAGTCCGGCATCTTCAGGTACAATTTCATCAATAACGAGCGAATGTTTTCCTTCACCCTCTTCTTCGTCGATTAAAAGATAACGACCGACATCTTCGATGACCTTGCCATCTTTCACCCATTCCACTTCAGGTTTGGGCTTACCTTCTACTTTCACATCAAACTTTGCTTCTTTTCCTATTTCCCCTTTAAGATCCTTCATATTTTCTTTGATCACAATGTTCACAGGTTTTTCCTCCTCTGGAAGCTCAGCACTTGCATCACTTGTTTTTTCGTTCACCAGAAGCTCAGCACTGGTATCAATGGACCCTAGGTCGTTACGAGCGACACACTTGTACAGGGCCTCGTCCTCCAAAGTAGTGCTTTTGATCGTTAACTTACTTTCATCGGCGTCATAATCAATCTTTATACGGCTGTCAGGCTTCAATGGCTGGTCGTCTTTAAACCACTCTATTGTAGGCTTCGGCTCACCAGAAACTTTACAAACAAATTTGACGTCTTCGCCTTCCACTGTTTCAATAGACTTCAACTCTGAGTCAAGCACTGGAGCCTTTCCTTTGTCATCTTTAAGAGTAATCCCAAAAATCATCAGAATATACGTAAAAATATTCAACGTAATAGTTGACTGAAAAAGGCATGTATTCTATGAGGAAAGCTTTTGTTAGGTCTTTTTTAGATACAATGCTATTTAGGGTCATAAATTCCTCTTATGTTGGGCGTCTTAGTGTTTCAAATTCAGAAAATGACCCGTCAAAGTCATTCTTTGGGGAATGACTGAGTGGACGGCAAATTACAAATATTTAAACTTACCTTGGACCCGTACTTCAAACGTTTTAGAAGCTTTGCCAAGTTTGCTCGTTGCCTCGCACTTGTACGTTCCCGCATCTTCAGGCTTTGCACTTAGGATGACGATGTAGTAAGAGTTATCGCGGGATCGGATATCCAACCTAGTTGTGTCTCGGAGGGGTTTGCCATCCTTGTACCACTTCACTTCCGGCTTTGGTTTTCCTTTGATGACTACTTTGATGTTAACTTCGTCACCTTTTTGGACGATTATTGGACCTTCTTGATCTCCCTCGATTTCTGGGGCAAACTGTCGTTCCTTTACTGTCAAGTCAGCTCGGGTCGTAGCTTTCCCCATCTCGTTAGTTGCTGTGCACTTGTACGCTCCAGAATCATCACGGTTGACATCAACTATGATCAATGAGTGCTTGCCGTCATCAGTTTCCTCGAACTGGTATCTTCCTTCATCAACAATCTTAGTTGTTCCTTTGTACCATTCTATTTCCGGTTTTGGTTCTCCTTTCGTTTGGACAGTGAACCGTCCTTCTCCCCCCTCAACTGCTTCAGTTGGCTTCAGCTTTACAGTAAAGTCTGGCCTGACAGGAACACGGACGGTAACCTTTGCCATTGTAGAAGTTGACCCGACATCATTCTTAACAACGCATGTATATTCTCCTTTGTCAGTTCCTCTAGTTTGCTTGATAATCAGTTTGGCGATATCGTCTTTAAATTCTGTTTTCACATTTCGGCTTTCTTTTACTTTGATCTTGTCCTTCAGCCATTCAACAGAAGGAGCTGGCTTTCCAGACACTTTGGTCTCCAGCGTTAGTGTTTCTCCCTCCATCACTTCGACAGGCTGAAGTGCTTCTAGAATTTCTGGAGCAGTTTCCTGGGCTTTTGCTGGAATAAAAAAAATAAAATAAAAGAATTAATACTGTTTTTCGTGCGAAATATATCTGTGGGGCAAGCAACGTTTGAAGACTTCTACTAAAATAAATCGACAAGAATAGTTAAGGTAATGCTGCAATGAGCCACGGGGAAATGCTTTTCCCCTCTAACTGGCACCCTGAACTTACGATATAAGAATCCCGTACCTTCCACTTCATCTAAAGTAATAGGAGCACTTTGAGCTTCCTCGATAAGGTCAGGTGTTATTCCGTTTTGTTCAAAGTTCAGAGAAGCTTTTGTAGATGTTTCTCCGTGGTCGTTGATGGCCACGCATTCGTACTCCCCAGCGTCTTCTGGTTGAACATCATCAATAACCAAGGAGAACATGCCTGGTCCTTCATCATCCACTAAAATAAATCTGCCCTTGTCCTCAACTAATTTATCATCCTTTATCCATTCGACATCGACATCATCAGTTGCCACAATAACATCGAATTTTGCTTCTTGACCAGGGATAGCAACAACGTCCTTCAGCTTCTGCTTGAAGACCGGCTTCTTATCGGCTTTCTCCTTTTCTGGTTCTTTTTTCGTGGGAACTGTGTTAAAATGCGATAAGGATACCATATAAATTATATAATCAACGAACTACAAGCGCCCATCATTGTTATTGGAAAGATAAGATGTCTGAGGTATATAACATTCTCAAAGTCCATGGAATGGTTTGAGAACACTACATCCTTTATAAAACACATTTACAACGTACAGTATATAAAAGTCACATTTAACATCAACACATACAAAAATGACATCCATCCAATACTTACTTGATATTGTCCACAACAACTCTATTTTCGAAAGAGGGAGCCAAAACCTTACCTTTTTAAATGGTGATGAAGCGGCTATAAAATGACACCAAATTTATAAGCTAGGAAATAATGAAGTTAGCACATATTCAATAAGTGGCTCCCCCCATTCTTGAATTTAACTTCTAGCGGCTTCAAATCCTTCAATTGGCCCATACATATTTAGGTTTGAGCTTGTGACGAGTTGACGACTTCTTAGTTAACTGTTCATTAATCAGTATTGATATATGTGTGAATCAGAATATGAAAACGCATGAGCAATAAAAATAGTAACAATCATAATCTTACCCAAGTAACAAACTATGATTAAGAACCATATAGTGGGGAAAACTAGTGCATGAACGAAACAATTTCTAAATTAAAAAAAGTTAGTTCAATAACATCGCGATGCATGGAAACCTAGGGTAATATTACAGGTTATGAGCCTGGGGCAAAATCACCCGCCCTATTTTTTTTCCAAAAAAAATTACAGCCTCTACACTCTCAACGCCCTTTCCAAACCGCCAAAGCCTCTGGGGAAAAAAACCTTTACCCTTCACCTCTACTCATGCCATGAAATATTGGTTCGTACATCACGATGAATCCCGCACTAAATGGACCTTAATTTACCGAATTCGATTTAATGACAACGAAACAATGGTCTTAGAACAATGGTGTTGGAACTATTGTTTAAGGGTTATTCAAGCAAATTCGGGAAAAATCTGTTTACAGCGTTTTGGACAATTTGATCGAGGGAGGAAAAACCATTTCGACCATTTTCGATCGCACTAAGCAAGGCGCCGTCCAATTTAAGATATTTTATTGCATCAATATCAATAAGAAATAACACAAACAATAATTTAATTTTTTCCCTTTTATTTTCTACAGTGATAAACTAACCAGGATATTTAATCAGGCATAATTGTCTATATTTGGTTTGAAAACAGGATACGTGTAATTAACTGCAAAACGCAAACAAAAAAAAAWATATATATATATTAATCATCACCCACTCAAGAATAAAGCTTAGTAAACATTGCAAGACACTCTTAAAAAGCTCACTGATTTAGTTTATTATGGAAGAGAAACCAACTTAACTAGCAAAGAAAATGTCGTAGTGTCTTTTTTCTTCTCAAGAGCAATATTATTGGACAATTATATTTCTAATTATCTAATCTAATCTAATCTAATTTAATCTAATCTATTTTTCTACTTTTAACGTCAAAGTCCTAAACGATTTGCCAATGCGATTGGTTGCTTCGCAGACATAAGTTCCGCTGTCTTCAGGCATCAGGCCATATATGTTAAGGTACTGTATCTCTCCACGTGATCTTGTATCTCTTCTTGATGTGTCATACAGAAGCAATCCATCTTTGTACCAAACGACACTTGGATTCGGGTTTCCCTTCACTGTGAATTTTAAGGATAAATTGTCGCCTTGCTGAGCAACTGTGGAAACCTCTTGTTCTTCTTCCAGAAACTCGGGTACGAATTGTTTCCCGCTTACGTGGAGATCAACGATAGAAGTCGTTTCACCACAGTTATTGGAAGCTACGCATTCGTAAAGGCCACTGTCATCCTTTTGAATGTTATAGATAACGAGGGAGTGCAGGCCTGTCTTTGCGCCATCGAAGATTTGATATCTTTCATCTTCAACGATCTTTCTCGTTCCTCGGTACCACTCGACTTTTGGCTCGGGGAATCCAGTGACGGCGAAATCGTACTGAACTTCGCTTCCTTCAAAAGCTTCTACCGTTTTCAATTTCTCGCCTATTTCTGGTTTGGCAAAACATTCACTAACGGTTAACTTAGCTGCAGATGTAGCAGAGCCGAGTTCATTTTGAATGACACATTTGTAGACTCCTCCATCTTCATTGGTGGTGGTTCTTACTAGCAATATCACTACCTTGCCATCAAAGTACGACATAATACGATAATCTCTTGAAACTGGCTTGTCATCTCTAAACCACTGGACAGTTGGTACTGGAACCGCGTGTATCTCGCCAACAAATCTTGTTGTGTCACCCTCGATCATTTGCATTGGCTTAAGCTCGACTGTGAAATATGGCTTCACCCATTGATCTTTTGAAACTCGAACTAATGTAAAAATCGAACACATAAAGTTGTTAGCAGACGAAATTTTTGCGTTGATATGATTTACGAAATGACGCGAAGCAGTAAAAAGGACGCCGGAAAATGACTGAAAATGTTTATGGCTAAAATAGAATGAGTCGAATAAACTAAACAATGCCAAGAACTAAAGGTCGAGTGTGCAAATGATTTGAACGAACCTGAATGATGAATTTTGAAGGACTTGGTGTTGTAACATTGAACGCCGAAACGCGAAATCGAAATGAATTTGACGAAAACATTCAGCGAATAGGTCAACTGAAAGAAATCATCATATTCCAAGATCACAAGTAAATGAAGCTCGTGGGATGTAAATTGCGTCTTTGGTGCCCAAAAATGTGGACGAATTATGACTGCTGCAAAAGATTGTTGGAGAATTACGTCTTCGATGCTGGAAAAGTATAAACGAATATGAATATGACTGCAGGCGAAAAAGAAAAAAAGACCAAGAAAAATTACGTCTCTGGTTCTGAAAACATGTTAGAATGTGAAAACGACTGCCGAAAAAAGAGTGGAAGAGACCAACGAAAACATCCTGTAATACTTTGATTTGGCAAGAAAATAAGCGTAAAACTGGACGACATTACGTAAGCAGTTCGTGCAAATGGATGAGATGAAGCTTATTCAGTGTTGATCTTCAAATAAATGTGAAAAATATGAGAGCAATATATTTGGGAATATATTGAGCACTCATCATTGACATGCTATAAATACCTGATATTCTCACGTCGTAAGATTTTACAGCTTTTCCAAGACTGTTGGTAGCTTCACATCTGTATACCCCGGAGTCTTCCACTTTAGCATTTTTGATCACAAAGTAATTAGCATCACCACGTGAAATGACTTCATAATCTCTGGACTGCGTCAGAAGTTGTTCTTCCTTGTACCACCTGATGTTCGCACTTGGATCAGCTTTTACTAGGCCAATTATTTCTACTTTGTGGTTCTCGGAAGCCACTACAGGTTCAACTCCTTCACCATCGATAAAATATGGTGCGTACTGTCTTTTTTCGCCAGTCACCTCGAGATAACCAAGGAATGTTGTCTTACCAGCTTTGTTGGAAGCCACACACTTATATATGCCTCTGTCATCCGAATTAATATCGGATATAATCAGTGTGTACACTCCTTCGGTAACTGCTATTCGATATTTTCCTCTGTCGCGCAGCTTAATATTATCTTTGTACCAAGCGACTTGATCTGGTTTGCCGGTATGTTTAAAGTGAACATCAAATCTTGCGTCTTCACCCAGGAAAGCTACAACCTCTTTGGATTTTTCGACTAGAAGAGGTCTTGACATCTTTTTGGAAACACGAAGTTCTGCATTACTAACTGAGGTGCCAAGGTCATTACTTGAAGAAAATGTGTACGTTCCACCATCATCTAATATTGCTCCCTTGATGACTAAAATATGCACTTCGCCAAAAGATTCAGTCGAGATGCGACGATCGAATTTCAATGGTATGTCGTTTTTCAGCCACTGGATTGATGGCCTGGGCTTGCCAGAGCTTCTGCAAACGAGCATGATATCTTCGCTCTCTGTGACGTCGAGCGGTGATAAATGGGTACGAATTGATGGAGCTTCATCTAGTGATTTGGACGCTATAACAAAAGACAAGAAAAGATATTTTACTTTTAAAGTTTTTTTCATGTTCCACTAGAACAACCCAGTATCGTAAAATTTTGACCTAAAACTAACATACAACTCACCTTTAACTCTGACGTCAAAGGTCTTGGACAGTGAACCCAACTCATTTACAACTTCACATCTGTAGACTCCAGTATCATCGGGCAATGATGACGGAATAAAAAGTATCTGGTTGTCATCACGAGACAGGAAGCGAATCCTTTTCGTCTCACTTAACTTTTCATCATCTTTGTACCACTTAACAATTGGCTTGGGATATGCTTTCACAGGTAAGACGATATTCAGTTCTTCTTCTTGGTATACGACTATTTGACTTTCATCAATCTCATAGGGACAGTGTGGAGAAAATTCATTTTGCTTGACCGTCAGTTCTGTTCGACAAGTTGATGCTCCAGCTTGATTACTGGCTACACATTTATACGATCCTTCGTCATCCTTTTCTACATTTTTTATTAAGAGAGAATAACTACCAGTTTCTGGTGAACTGTCTATCTGGTATCGTCCCCCGTGTTTGATCTTAATTGATCCCTTGTACCAATCAACCTGCGGCTGCGGTAAGCCTTTGATGTGTGTCTCCAAGCTGACATCACATCCTACAGTAGCTTCGATAGGACCCATTTTCTCTAGGAAAGGCTTGGTTGTGACTTTTGCGCCATCGACACTGAGCGTACCAGCTGCAACAAAGAAGAAAAAATGCATTGCTTTAAATGGGAGTGCTGATCTTTTCAAAGACAATTAAGTCACATAGAAATCATTTTTATCAAGTAAAATATCGTAGTTAATTGTAATTGTAATTGACTACTTGTTTTTCCACGTTTGTCAAGCCTTGTATTTTTTCATAACAGCGACGTGGCTAATGCTGTAGCAAAGAAAATAACGTTAGTAACATACCTTGAACATCCAAAATACAACTTCTAAAGCACTTGCCAAGACGACTTCTAGCTTCGCATAAGTAAGTTCCGCTATCCTCCGGAGTCAATCCAAAGATATTGATATAATGAACATTTCCACGATACCGCATATCAATGCGGGTAGTGTCGTACAGGAGGATTCCATCTTTATACCATGTGACATCCGGTCTTGGGTACCCTAATACTGTGAAACTGATATGACCAAGTCCACCAACTCGAGCAACTTTGGTGTAATCTCCTTCCTCTTCGATGAAATCTGGTCCGAACTGATGTTCGTTTACAGTCACGTTCAGCAGACTGCCTGCTTCACCATGGTCGTTTGTTGCGATGCACTTGTACGTGCCCGTATCATCAAGCTTTAAGTCTTTAATGACAAGAGTATACGAGTCTCCGTCCTGAATACTTTGATACTTGTCCTCCATTACGAGTTTCGTCTTTTCCCGGTACCATTCAACTTCTGGTTGAGGATACCCTGTAACTTGCACTTCAAGTCTCGTTTCGGTACCTTCTATAGCTTCAACCTCTTTCATTTTAGCTAAGATGTGCGGCTTGGAGGACGCTCGGTTTACAATCAAATGCGCACTTGTACTTGCAGATCCAAGATCGTTGGTTAGGACACATTTATAAATACCTTCATCATCAAGCGATACCCTCTGTAACAATAGTTTGACAAATTTGCCGTCGTAGTACGTCCTGACATTGTAATCACTTTCGATAGGTCTATCGTTCTTGAACCAGCGGATTATAGGTAGCGGAATACCAGTAGCTTCGACAACCAACTTCGCAGTTTCACCTTCCGTGATGTTAGTATCCTGGAGTTCAGATGAAATGGATGGTATTGTCCACAATTCTCTTGGTGCAAGAGCTAACAGATTAAGAAAAAAAGAATGTAATTAGAGAGAAAATATAAGCAGATATTATATTGATGTAAAAAATACAAAGATCATTGTGATCTAGATGGATACCTTTAACATCAAGGTCGAACATTCTGAAGGACATCCCCTCACTATTCTCCGCCACACACTTGTAAGCGCCTGAATCTGTAGTTGAGGCGTTGCTGATGACAAAGTAATAAATATTTCCACGTGATCGAATCTCAAGTCTTTCATTTTCTATCATTTCTTTTCCATCCTTGAACCATATTACATCAGCCTTGGGTTTACTTCGGATAATTGCACTCATGCTGACATCTTGTGCTTCCCGGCATAATACCTTTTCGGGTCCTTCTCCTTCAGGGAATATGGGCGCGTAGTCCTTTTCTTGTACGATGAGCTGACAACGTGTTGTTATTCTCCCTAGATCATTACTTGCAACTGCCATAAATGTTCCTAAATCATCACGTTCAACGTTCTTTATTACGAGCGAGTGAACTCCATTCTCTTCAGTTATTAAGTAACGTCCTTTCGAGAACAGCCTATCAGAATCATGATACCACAAAACTTTTGGTGATGGAACGCCTTGCACGATAAACTCAAATCTTGCCTCTCTACCTATGACCGTTGCAACATCATTCAATCTCTTTTCAAAGGAAGGCCGCACACATTTTTTGTTGACCGTCAAGTCTGCAGTGCAAGACGTAGAGCCAGCTCTATTTTGTACGACACATTTGTAGATTCCTTGATCTTGTAGTTGTGTGTTTTTAATTGCAAGGGTGCACATTTGCCCATCGAAAAATGACATCACACGAGAATCCATCGAAACAGGTTCATCGTTTCTAAACCATTCGATCGATGGTAGTGGTTTTGCTGATACAGCGCATACGAGTTCAATGCCATCTCCTTCTGTAACCTCTTTGTTCGCCATCATACTAATGATAATTGGTGTTCTCGCACTTGTTTCAGCATCTGGAAAGTAAAGACAATTTCACTGTTAGTTAGCACCTGAACTCATACTGATGACACGAAAGTGATGTTACGAAGGGGTACTAACAGCAATCCGATGCCAACTTCATGCGAATACTCAGTGATATTTTAAAATCATGCAAACCATATGAAAGAAAGTTTAACAATTAAACCTTACCTGTTATTTGAACATCGAAGGTTTGGAATGATGTTCCAAAGTCTGTTGTTGCCTCGCACTTATACAATCCAGTGTCATTCAATTCCGTTGCAGGAATAACTAAATAGTGGCTATCACCAAACGATCGCATGTTGATTCTTCTATTTTCTTCCAATCGTATGCCATCTTTATACCATGATATATCGGGCATTGGCTTGGCTTTACATGTTACATGGAGTTTCAGTTCTTGGCCTTCACTAACCATTACGGGACCCCGGTAATCTTGTTCAGAGAACGTAGGGGCAAATTTCTTATCTCTTACTACGAGCTCCGCCCGAGTGATRGCATCCCCAGCAATGTTTGAGGCGACACACTTGTATGAACCTGTATCGTCAAGCTGTACATCACTTATTATTAGAGAATACAGCCCTTCATCTTCCATTTTGGTGATCTGATACCTCCCGCCACTGCTGATTTTTGTTTCCCCCCTGAACCATT
Source organism: Actinia tenebrosa (assembly GCF_009602425.1). The sequence continues at coordinate 87,743 of NW_022258503.1, read as the reverse complement.
CCACTACTGGTCTTGGATAGCATTTGATGCGGATATCAAACTGAACCTTCCAGCCCTCTACTGCTTCAATATTCTTGAGCTTTTGAACTGCTTTTGGTTTGGTCACTTTTTCTTCCTCTGCACCACTAGTGGCGGCACCTATAAATGCAAATAAGAATTTTGATACGCAGCAGATAAGTTATCGAGGAAAGGCTCCCAATTTGCACTCATGCGTGAGCTACAGCATGTTTTAAAAACAAGGATAACTTACCTTTAACATATAGGATGCAACTTCTGAATGCAGTACCTATGCGACTGCGCGCTTCACAGACATACGTCCCGGCATCTTCAGGTGTCAAATTAAAGATGTTAACATACTGGAGGTCACCACGTGACCTGATGTCAACTCGGGTAGTGTCGTACAATAATATACCATCTTTATACCAAACCACATGTGGTCTTGGATTTCCGTCGAGAGTAAAACTTAAATTCACGAATCCTCCTTGCCTTCCGGTTTTTGTCCACTCGCCCTCTTCCTCAACAAAGTGGGGACCAAATAGTTTTTCCTTTACAGTTAAATCGAGAACTGCTCCAGTTGAGCCATGGTCATTAGTGGCAATGCATTTGTAAGGTCCAGTGTCTGATTGCTTAAGGTCACTTATGCTGAGAGTATACAGATCACCTCTGACCGTGGTGCGATAACGCTCGCTATCAGTGATTTTTGTTTTTCCAAGGTACCACTCGACGCTCGGTTTCGGGTAACCTGTCACTTGAACTTCTAGTTTCGCTTCTCCAGTTTCAAAAGCCTCAACTTCTTTCATCTTTTCCACTATTTCAGGAAAACCTGTCTTTCTCTCAACATCTAGAGAAGCGCTTGTAAAGGCAGAACCAGCATCACTAGAAATTGAACACTTGTACATGCCTCTGTCACTCTGACGTGTTTCGCGTAGCACTAACATGGCGACGGTACCATCAAAATATGTTATCACCCGTCCATCGGGAATGACTGGCACCTCGTCCTTGAACCACTGGACCACAGGAACCGGTAACCCCTTCACTTTTAGCACCAATTTAGTTTCCCCACCTTCAGTCACTTTCAAAGGCTTCAAATTTGTTTCAAATGTTGGTGATTCCCATTTATGAGCTGGTACAGGGGCTGTAAAAACAAGGTGAATATAAGATAAATATATATTAATAATAGATTTAAAATATTCTTAAGCAATTCATAAATATTGATAAATATAAGGAATCTGATCGAAAACAAGAGAAGCTGGAGTAGGAAAAGAAGAGAAAAATCATAGAAAAATTTTAATTTATAAATATCAAAACATACAAAAACTTTTGTAAAAATGGAATTTCAAATTAATTAAATTTTAGTTATTTTTACCTTTTACATTAAGGTCGAATAGTCTGAAAGACCTCCCAAGGCTGTTATAAGCTTCGCATTTGTAGGTGTCAGCATCTTTAGGAGTGACTCTGTAAATGACAAACGTGTGCGTGTCTCCACGGGATTTCATTCCCATTCTCCTACTTTCATACAACAAAGAACCACTCTTATACCAGGTAACGTCTGGTTTGGGATACCCACGGACTGTAACGGTCATGTTCGTTTCTTGTCCTTCCTGGACGATCACTGGCTTAGGTGACTCTTCTTCATCAAATTCTGGTGCAAATTCTCTTTTTCTGACATTTAACATTGCTCGAGACGATGACGACCCTACTTTATTAGTTGCCACACACTTGTACGACACAGCATCATCAATAACTGCGTTGTTTATAGTCAGACAGTACTGTCTCTCTTCATCTAGTTCTAAAATGTGATACTTGGGACTTTCAGTTATTTTTGTGGCTCCTTTGTACCACACTACTTTAGGGTTTGGATGTCCTTTGATCGATACGACAAAACGAGCTTGCTGTCCCTCCACAACATCAACATCGGCCAACTTTCGCTTCCACGTTGGTCTTGTGTTTTTCAAATTTACAATGAGCATTGCACTACTTGAAGATTTTCCAGCGTCGTTAGTCGCAACACACTCGTAGTTCCCTTCATCGTGGAGTTCACTTCCGGAAATTCTTAACGTGCATTCGCTTCCATCGTAATCGACTCTCATTCGTTGGTCAAAATAAACTGGCCTGCCATCCTTATGCCAAGCTATTGTGGGTTTCGGCTTGCCAGACACTTGGCAGGTAAGGGTAGTATAGTCACCTTCAACAACCGATAGTGGTTTTAATTCCTTTGCGAAGATGGGGATTTCTGTTTTGGGCGCTATGTAAAAGGATAGAAAAGAGCATGATTAAACATGATTAAAACATTAAGTACGACATTATTACAAAACATAGTCCAAATATATCAGGCTAAGTGTGCAAAAACGCTTCCTTTATGTGAAGATCACTAATTCGAAAGAGAGCGTCTTCCTTTTCCCCCCCATTTCTATAGAAATACTTAAAATGAATTCAATCGCATTAATTTATTTACCTTCTACTCTGAAGTCGAATGTCCTGAAGGCTGTTCCATGAGTGTTCGAGGCTTCACATTTATACGTTCCTGAGTCTTCCGCCCTTGCTTCACGAATGCTAAGATGATATGAATCATCCCTTGATCTTATGTCAATTCGTTTTGTGTCAAAGAGAGGTACTTCATTTTTGTACCAAGTTACAAATGGAGGCGGGCTGCCAAGAATTGTGAAGCCCTTGGTTATTTGTTTCCCTTCCTTGAATATGATTGGTTCTTGATCCAAATCTTCTACAAATCTAGGCGTGAACTCTTTCTCCTTAATACGCAAGTCGCATCGTATCGGTATTTCACGCTCTTCAGTCAACACTATACATTTATAGATTCCAGCATCATCCAAGTTTACATCATTTATGGTCAATGAGTATGTGCCATACTCTTCGTCAAAAGAGAATTCGTGTCGTCCTGTGCTTTCGATCCTGTTTTTACCCTTGTACCACTCAACGATAGGTTTCTCAAAATTTTTGAAGGACAAATCAATGTGAGCTTTGCCACCTTCAACTGCTTTAAAGACTAGAGTTTCAGCCCAGTTTAGTCTAGTTATGTCGTAAACTGTTGGGACTGTCTCGTCTGTAAAGAAAAGTGACAAAGAGCTACCATTAGATAAGAATACTAGATAACAAACTACGATTGTCAAATGGTGTGTAGTAAGTGGTAAATACAGGTTACATCCTTATTCCAGTACAAAATATGTCTCAACGCTTTTAGCATAACCTTGGGCGACCCGTGCCGTAAGTTGAAATCTAAGGAAGGAGCTATATTTTAAAGAAAGTGATTATCATAATATCACTTACCATGGATTTTTATAGTGCAGCTCCTAAAACTACTCCCCAAACGGCTGTGAGCTTCACACACGTAGGTTCCCGTGTCTTCCGAGCTCACATCGAATATATTTAGATACTGAATATCGCCACGTGACCTCATATCCATTTTTGTCGTGTCGTACAACAGTACACCATCTCTATACCATGTCACAATTGGTCTGGGATTGCCTCTTAAGGTGAAAGTGATGTTCACAAATCCACCTTTTCTCACTATCTTTGACCAGACACCATCTTCTTCGAGGAACTCTGGAGCAAACAATCTCTCATCGACCGTGAGATCTAACAGAGCTGTAGCTTTTCCAAATTCATTCATGGCAATAAATTTGTACAAGCCACAATCATCAAGTTGAAGTGCTGAGATGCTTAGGGAGTACAGACCGATGTCAACGTTCGATGTGATCGAGTACCTCCCTTCGTTTTCGATCTTCTTGTTTTCACGGTACCATTCAATTTGTGGTAATGGTTCCCCTCTTATCCTTAAGTCAAATCTCGCGTCACTGCCTTCGACGGCTACAAGTGCTTTAGGTCGTTCAAGTATTTCTGGCCCTGCTAGTTTCTTATTGACAATTACCTCAGCTGAGGAAAATACAGAGCCGCATTCATTTTTAAGGACACACTTGTACAAACCCTTGTCAGATAATCTAGATTCTAAGAATATAAGTCTGCAAACTCTGCCATCAAACTCAGTTTTACTAAATCGGCTCGGGGGTAAAGGTTCGTTGTCTTTGAACCATTCAACAGATGGTGTAGGAGTGCCAGCTACCTTACAACTCAGTATGGCAGAATCAGTCTCCTCGGTCACCAGGGGCACAAGTTGAGATATAAATGTTGGCGCTTCCCATTTTTCCTTGGGCACTGTTGATGTAAAATTGGATAAAAATGTAAACGATACGTTGAAAACTGGTAAAATACAAGATTTAGGACTATGATTAAAATCGTATAAAACGACAAAAATAGACACAGCATGCATAAGTACCTCGAACATGAACACCAAAGGTTCTCGTTGCTTTTCCAAGTACGTTAGTTGCTTCGCACATATACGTTCCCCCGTCTTCTACTTTGGCATTATAAATACCAACATTACTTGAGCCTCCTCTTGATCGTACATCAATTCGTCGGGTATCTCGTAAAATTTCTCCATCTTTATACCAAGTGATGTCAGGCTGTGGATTTCCACGTACTGTCACACGCAAATTTGCGTCTTTACTTTCTGCAACAAATAAGGTGTCTGTTGGCTCTTCATTCACAAATTCGGGAGCATGTTGGACTTCCTTTATCTCAAGGTATGCTGCTGAAGTTGCTTTTCCTGCCTTATTAGATGCAACACACTTAATTATTCCTACGTCATCGAAACGAACATCACTTATGACGAGAGAACACAAATTCCCACTTTGCAGCATACGATATCTCTTTCCATGACCATCGATTATCTTTGCTCCATCTCTGTACCACTTTACGTCGGGTTTTGGATAGCCAGAGAACCGCACTTCAAAGCGAGCCTCACCACGTTCAAAGGCACACACATCTCGTAAAGCTTCATCCACCTTAGGTTTCTTGGTTTCTTCAGAAATAACTACCTCGGCTCTGCTAGACGCCTTACCAAGTTCATTGCTAACCACACATTTGTAATCCCCGGCGTCCTCTAGTTCTGCTGCGGCAAGTGTAATGGAACAGTTTTGTCCGTCAAATTCTGATTTAATACGATGACTCATGTCCAATGGCAATTCATTTTTAAACCACTGAATTGATGGTTGAGGAAATCCAGCTATCTTACACGTAAGCCTTATCTCCTCACCCTTTCCAACCGCTGTAGGTCTCAATCCACTAATGAAAACGGGAACTTTTTTTGGAACTAAATAAAACAACAACAAACATGATCATTGAAACATTTATAAATAAATAAAATCAATTGTGATGCCATTAAGAACAAGGGTATTATTGTTTATGTGAGAAGTAGATGGGTTTTTGGACTACTCTCCCAATTAAAAAGCAATCAGTGCAAAATCTGCACTCATTCGCAATAAATAATATAAGATACACGGCGTTCATAGAAGAAACAAAGGTGTTTAAAAAGGAAAAAGGAAATTGGACTAACCTTCAACGCTGAGATCTAAATAGCATGATGATGTTCCATGTCTGTTTGACGCCTCACACTTATACTTCCCAGTATCTCCACTGGTAACTTTGTAAATAACCATGCTATGTGTATCCCCCCTGGATCTAAAATTGACCTTGTTAGATTGCTCCAGTTCGATTCCATTCTTGTACCACACGACATTGGGCTTTGGCAGACCTCTTATTTTAAACCCAACATTTAGCTCTCGGTTTTCAGAAATGACAAGTGTTTTATCCTTGTCCTCAAAGACTGGTGCAAACTCTTTCTCAGTTACGTATAGTTCTGCACGTGTGGTTGACTTTCCAGCATCATTAGATGCAACGCATTTATAAGATCCTTCATCGTTTCTTCGCAAGTCGCGTATGACCAATCCATATATTTGCCTTTCTGTATCTTCTATTATTCTGAATCTTCGTCCTTCGAAAATTTGAGTCGATCCAGAGAACCATTCAACTTTCGGAGACCCACTGATTTTAGTTTCAAACGTTACCTCACTAGATTCACTGGCTTCGATGTCTTTAAGCTTCTCTATTATCTGTGGCCTTTTCGTTCCTCTTCTAACGACCACATCAGAAGAGCTGAATGAAGTACCAGCGCTGTTAGTTGCAACTACTTTATATACACCAAGATCTTCAAGAGTTGCATTCGAGAGAGTAAAACTAGCATATTTTCCGTCGAAGGAAGTAAGGAGTCGTGGGGTTGGTCGTACAGATCGTCCATTTATGAACCATTCGAGGGTTGGTTCAGGAGTTCCTGCTACTTTACACGATAGTGTGACACTATCCATTTCTTCGATTTTAACTCGAGATTGCAAAGGAGAGACAAATCTTGGTGCTTCACCCTTGGTTTTCTTATCTAGAAATTAAAGCAAAAAAGTCATTAAAATAGAACTTAATATAGGAAAATCGAGAAGTAAGAAGTAAAGCAAAAGTAGGAGTAAAATATCAGAGAAAGGACTTCCTTACTTCTCACTTGTACATTAAATTCTCTGTAGGCTGTCCCAAGCTTATTTCTAGCAAAACATTTGTATGTGGCGCTGTCGTTAATATCGGACTTGTGGACGACTAGACTGTGACAGTCACCCAATGGGAGTAGCTCCACTCTACGTGTTCCTGCGAATGTGGTGTCGTTTTTGTACCAAGTCACGTCTGGTTTGGGGTTTCCTTTCACCCTTAGAGTCACGTCCAGTTTTTCATCTTCTTCGACAACTACGGGCTCTTCAAATTCATCTCCTTCAAAGACTGGAGCAAATTGCTTTTCTTTCACCATAAGATCTGCTCGCAAACTTATTTTGCCTGCTTCGTTGGTTGCAGTACATTTATAGGGACCAGAATCGTCTCGTGTGACTTTAGAAATAACTAGAGAGTAAGTTTGCTCTTCTTCGTTTTCTTCGATTTTGAATTTTCTATTTTCTCCGAGTCTTGATGTGCCTTGATACCATTCGACCTTTATCCTAGGAGTACTTGACAGCTTTACCTCAAACCTTGCTACGCTCTGCTCAAACGCTTCGATATCTCTCATTGGCTCAATCACTTCAGGTTTCTCGCTTCTTTTTACGACAGTAAGATCCGCTGAACACGATTCTTTTCCAAAATCATTTTTAGCGACGCATTTGTACGTTCCCTTATCAGCTAATGTTAGCTCTTTGATGGTGATTGAGCAAGCTTGTCCATCAAAGCTCTCTGCGATACGACGGTCTGGTCTTATTCTTATGTCGTCTTTGAACCATTCAATGTTTGGTTCAGGTTTTCCAGACACATAACACACAAGCTTGCATTTATCTCCTACAAAGCCGCGAACGGAGTCGAACTTGCTCGTGAATGAGGGAGCGCGTCCTCGTCTTTTTTTATCTATAAAATAAAAAAGAGAAAAAGAAAGTTTAGCATGACTTATTCCGGAGTATACGATGATGTAACCACGCGAGCTTTACGGTCACGGACAACGACAGGGGTTGGTAATTCATTATAGCAATAAAACAAGTCATTATATGTACCTTCAACTTGGATACTGAATTCCCTACTTGCTGTTCCAAGCTCATTACTGGCTTCGCACTTATATTTCCCTGTGTCTTCGGGAGAAGCATTATTGAGGATGAAATAACAGCTGTCTCCACCACGTCGAATCGAGAATTTTTTGGAATCGTTAAGCTCTTTTTTGTCTTTAAACCACTGCACATCAGGTGTTGGGTTGCCCCTCACCTTGAAGCGAAGATTAATGTCTTGATTTTCACGGGCAGAAATGGTTCTTTTCAGGTCTTCTTCGTCAAATTCAGGTGCAAACTGTCTTGCGTGTACATCAAGAGAAGCTCGAGCCATTACTTTTCCTGCTTCGTTAGAGGCAATACATTTATACGAGCCAGCATCATTATCTTTGACATCAGTAATCCTTAGAGAATACAGATCACCTGGTCGTAACACCTTAAACCTATTCCGATCTGCTAGTTTGGTAGATCCACGAAACCATTCAACTACTGGTCTCGGATTTCCATCAAGTCTGATATCAAATCGAGCTTCCCCACCTTCGAAGGCCTGAACGTCTTTTAAAGACTCGACGATTACGGGCTCTGAGCTTCTTTTAAGTACGACCATGTCAGCAGAGCTTGAAGCTGAGCCAAGATGATTCTTGATAACACATTTATATTTTCCATCGTCATTTAAAGAAGCCTCTTTAAAACGCAAAGATGCAACGATACCATCAAATATTGATGTAACACGATGATCTAGCTTCAATGGTTCATCATTCTTGAACCATTCAACAGTTGGTTCTGGCGTCCCGGACACTTTACAGGTGAGTCGATGTTGAACACCTTCCTTTGTTTCTGATGGTTTTAATTCACTAATAAACGATGGGGCTTCTGTAAGCAGCTTTGAAACTAAAATATAAAACATAATTTGTATAAGACTTACTTATAAGATATTTAAAAACAAACAAAACAAGCAATCAACAAATGGCAAAAATACTAATAATCAATCATGTGTTCGAACCTTTAACTTGGACATTAAATGTTTTAGTCGACTTTCCGGCCCTGTTTTTTGCTTCACACTTGTAAGATCCTGCGTCTAAATCTGTAGCCTTGTAAATAACTAGACTGCACACGTTATCTCGCGAGCTCAAGTCAATTCGTCTAGTTGATGTTAACAGATCGCCATCTTTATACCACGTTATTTCAGGCCTTGGCTTTCCTTTTACCTTCAAGTCGACTTTAACTTCTTCGTTTTCTTTGACTGCTACTGACTCAACCTCTCCTACAAATTCAGGTGCGATCTGTTCCTCACTTACATTCAAGTCAGCACGTTGAGTGACTTTTCCTCCATCGTTAGTTGCTACAAATTTATAAGGCCCTGTGTCCTCCAGTCTGAGATCAGTGATTTTCAAAGAATATTGCTGTTCTTTATCTGATTCTCTAAGACGAAACCTTCCTCCGTCGAAAATTCTGTTCGCTCCTCGGTACCACTGAACCTCGGCTTTAGGAGAACTACCTATCTTCACGCTGAATTCTGCTTCTCCTTTTTCAAAGCCGTCAACATTGTTGAGTTTTTCTAAAACAACAGGCTTGAGAACCTTATTCTTAACAACCATGTCAGCACTGGATGAAACCGTGCCGTGGTCGTTAGTCACGATGCACTTGTATGTCCCAGAGTCTTTTGGGGATACTTCTAGAAAAGCCAATTTGGCCACGCGTCCATCGTAGCGTGATGTTACACGACCATCCACGGTCACAGGTTTATCATTTCTCATCCATTCGACGTTTGGTTTGGGAGTACCTGTTACTTTACAACTCAAATCGTATTGTTCACCTTCTGTTAATTCAACAGGTCGTAACTTGCTTACAAATGATGGGGCTTCTCCCTGCGGTCTTGCAGCTGCAAGAGGAAAAACTTTTATTAATATATAAAAACTTTTATTAATATATTTTTATTTATATATTCTTATTAATATATTTTTAAGAAAAACATACAACTGTCCACGTACCTTTAACTTTCACATCGAAGGTCTTAGTCGTAGTTCCAAGGTCATTCGTGCCAACACACTTGTAGGTTCCCGAGTCATCTGGAAAGGCTCTTCGAATATTTATATTGTAGTAATTTCCAACGGGTTTGAGTTCGATTCTGCTTGTTTCACGCAGATATTTACCATCTTTATACCACGAGACTTCAGGCTTTGGGTTTCCTCTTATCATTACCCTTTCGTTAAGTTCTTCACCCTCCTCCAATTCGATAACTTTTCTCGTGTCCTTGTCTCCAAACTCTGGAGCAAACTGCTTCTCTTTAACCTCGAGTTTCGCACGACAATCAATCTTTCCGACCTCGTTAGACGCAACGCATTTATAAATTCCTGAATCAGGTTTTTGAAGGTCTTTAATCTCAAGTGAATAGAGCTGGTTCTCTTTGGACTCGGTAATCTTATACCTCTCTCCATCTTCGATCTTTTCTGAGTCACGGTACCATTGGACGCTGGCAGTAGGATAACTCTTCAGTTTGATGTCAAATCGTGCTTCGGTATTTTCTAGCCCTTTGACATCTTTTGGCCTGCTGATTACCTCAGGCTCGAATTTTCTTTTCTCCACGACCATGTCAGCAGAGCTTGACACCAAACCAAGGTCATTGGTTACCACACATTTATAAGAACCCCTGTCACTTAGTGACACGTCTTTCAGTAACAAGGTTACAGTTTGTCCATCAAATCGTGGTTTTATGCGGAAATCAGACTTCAGTACTTGACCATCCTTGAACCACTGGATAGTAGGTTCAGGCTTTGCAGAGACTTTACATCCTATCTTGCAGTCGTCACCCTCGATAGCTTTAACAGGTGACAGGTCACTGGTAAAAAAAGGAGCTTGGCCTACCGGCTTATCAACTGAAATAACAAGAAATAAATAACCATGTTAGAACACTAAATTGTATGCCAAGTATCCCAGCAAGAAGATTATTAAAATTAAAGTCATTCAAATGTTTTATAAACGTAATTTAACATACCTTCAACCTCGATATTGAATGTTTTGAAGGAGGTTCCAAGCTTGTTCTTTGCTTCACATTTGTAAGTCCCGGAGTTATCTCGAGTCGTTTTAGGGATGTATAACTTATAATAATCACCATGTGTTGGGAATTCCATCTTTCTACTTTCAAATAATATATTTCCATCTTTGTACCAAGTCACCTCGGCTTTCGGTTTGGCATTGATCTTAAATCCTACGTTAATCGGCTCCCCTTCTTTGACATTTTGATTTTCAACTTCGTCTATAAATTCTGGAACAAACTGTTTCTCTTTGACTACTAGTTCGGCACGGTTGGAGCTTTTCCCTGCGTTATTAGACGCTACACATTTGTATGATCCAGCATCATCACGCTTGAGGTTCTTTAAAAACAGCGAATAAACTGGACCATCGGTTTGAGTTTCGTATTTTTCATCGTCAGTGAGCTTTTTGGTTCCATGGAACCATTCAACTTCAGGAGTAGGATAACCTGACAATTTTATGTCAAATCGAGCCTCTCCTTCCTCGAATGCCTCGACATTCTCCATCTTCTCTTGAGCCTCAGGCTTTATACTTTTTCTAGCTACACTGACGTCAGCACTACTAGTAGCTGAACCGAAATCGTTTTTAACGACGCACTTGTATGTACCACGGTCATCTAGAGTCACATTAGACAGGACTAAGGTGCTGATCCTGCCATCAAACGACGGTTTTACACGCCAGTCAAGCTGTAACGGCTTGTCGTCTTTAAGCCATTCAATAGTTGGTTCTGGTTTTGCAGAGATTTTACAAACAAGTTTTGCATCTTCCCCTTCGGTAGTCTTAATAGGAAGCATATCGGTTGTAAATCTGGGAGCCTCACCTTTAGGTTTTGACACTGGAAATAAAATAACAAAACGTAGTTTATTATCTTATTCATTGTAAACTAATGAAAAAAAGAATGCCATTTTTTTAATTACCTTCTACGTCGACCTTGAATGTTCTGGACGCTGTACCTACTTCATTCTTCGCTTCGCATTTATAGTCCCCAGCGTCGCCGGGAGAGATTCTTGAAATATTAAAATTGTAGGTATCTTTATCCGAAGAAATTATCATCTTTCTAGACTGCCGTATGCGATTGCCATCCTTAAACCAAGTCACCTCAGGTTTAGGCTTACCCGTGATTTTCAGATCAACATTAAACTCTTCATTCTCTTTGACCAAAAATGGCGTCTTGAAACCAGGTCCTTCGAATTCAGGCTGGAATTTCTTTTCCTCTATAACAAGTTTCGACTGAACTTCTGTTTCGCCTGCTTCATTAGAAGCAATGCATTTATAAAATCCTGCATCATCGATAACTGCATTTTTCAAGGTAAGAGTATATGTTTGATCTTTCTCTGATTTGGTGAAGTCAAAGCGGTCATTGCTCTTAATCTCGTTCTTACGATGGTACCATCGTACCCTAGGGAGAGGGTACCCTGATATTTTCACTTCAAAACAAGCGTTTTCGCCTTCAGTTACATTTACGTCCTTCATTTTTCCTACTACCTCTGGTAACCTGCTTCTCTTTTGAACAACAACGTCCGCACTACTTGAAACGGAGCCAAAATCATTCTTCAAAACACACTTGTACGTCCCGGAATCACCGAGGTTGAGCTTAGTAAATGCTAAGGTACTCTTTTCACCATCAAAGCTTGATTTTACCCGGTTGTCCAGTGGAATCTCTTTCCCATTCTTCAGCCACGTAATCGTTGGTTCAGGAACTCCTGACACCTTACAGGTGAGTTTGTACCAGTCGTCTTCCACTGCTACACCAGGACTTAATTCACTTATGAAAGATGGGGCTTTGCCTTTTGGTTTAACGGCTGATATGAAACAAATAAAGTAAATGTTAGATTTTTCTGAACAAGTATTGTTATATTTTCTCAAATACATTTACATTGTGCCTGTGGCTAACATTACATCTATGCAAGTACGATATTGAAGAGAAGCTTCTTACTTACCTTGGACTTGGACATCAAATGTCATAATCGACGTCCCCAGCTTGTTTTTAGCTTTACATTTATAGGTCCCTGAGTCCTCTTGGTTGGCTTTTGCAATGTAAAAGTTACAAGAATCCCCACGAGTCGTAAGCATGAGGTGTTTGGTTTCAAACAACCGTTTTCCATCTTTGTACCAAGTCACTTCAGCACTGGGTTTAGCTTTAATCTTAAATCCTACGTCAACGTGATCTCCTTCGTTTACTGTTTGGTTATCAACCTCGTCGAATTCGGGAACAAACAGCTTCTCCTTGACTTTTAACTCGGCACGATTAGCACTCTTCCCTGCTTCATTAGACGCTACGCATTTATACGAACCCGCGTCTTCACGTTTGAGGTTCTTTACCAACAACGAATAGACTTTATCTTCAGTTTGAGTGATTTTGTACTTTTCACTGTCAGTGAGCTTTTTGGTTCCATGGAACCATTCAACTTCAGGAGTAGGATAACCTGACAATTTTATGTCAAATCGAGCCTCTCCTTCCTCGAATGCTTCGACATTCTCCATCTTCTCTTGAGCCTCAGGCTTTATACTTTTTCTAGCTACACTGACGTCAGCACTATTTGTAACTGAGCCGAAATCGTTTTTAACGAGGCACTTGTATTTACCACAATCATCTAGAGTCACATTAGAGAGGACTAATGTACTTGCCCTTCCATCATAAAACGGCTTTACACGTTTGTCGGGTTTCAATGGCTTGTCGTCTTTAAACCATTCGACAGCATGTTCTGGTATTCCAGAGACTTTGCAAACAAGTTTCATTTCTTCGCCAACGGTTGCCTTAACAGGACGGAGTTCACTTGTAAATGTTGGAGATTCTCCTTTTGGTTTTGGCACTGAAGAAAGTTAAAAGAGAAACTATTACATATCTTTACTATATCTGTTATTCTTTTTTGGATTAATATTAATTTATAAATTGATTATCACTTATACATTCAACCTTAACGTGGCGTAATACACTTACCTTCCACTTCTAAATCAAATGTTCTAGACGCTGTTCCAGCATCATTCTTCGCCTCGCATTTATAGGTCCCTCCATCCTCTGGGCTAACCTTTGGAATGTTGAGATTGTAAGAATCTTTATCTGAAGAAAGCTTTAAGTCTCTCGATTCACGTAACCGAATGCCATCTTTAAACCACGTCACTTCAGGTTTTGGTTTACCCTTGATTTTCATTTCAACACTTAATCTTTCATTTTCCTTGAGGTCAAATGGCGCATTAAATTCTGGCCCATCAAACTCTGGTTTCACCTTTTTCTCCGTAACCGAAAGTTTTGCTTGCACCGGTGTACCACCAGCCTCATTAGACGCAACGCATTTGTAAAGACCAGCGTCGTCGGCCTTTACGTCCTTGATTTGCAAAGTGTAAGTCTGATCGTCCTCTGATTTTGAGATTGCGAACCTTCCTTCAGTTTTGAGTTTGTTCTTCCCTCGATACCACTGTACCTCGGGTGTTGGATAACCCATTACTTTGACTTCAAAGTGAGCATTATCGCCCTCTATCAATTCAGCGTCTTTCATTTTCACAATTATCTCTGGCTTCTTGCTTTTCCTTTTCACAGCCACTTCTGCACTGCCTACAGCTGAGCCTAAATCATTTTTCACAACACATTGATACTTCCCAGTATCGTCAAGTGTCAATTTCTTAAATATCAAGGACGTTACTTGACCATCAAAGCTAGATTTCACACGATTATCTACTGAAATCTCTACATCGTTCTTCAACCATGTGACTGTTGGTTCAGGCACTCCTGACACCTTGCAGGTGAGTTTGTACCTTTCGTCCTCTACTGCTTCACCGGGACTCAACTCACTTATAAAGGTAGGTGCTTCGCCTACTGGTTTCTCAGCTTAATATAAAACAGAAAATCAAGAATCAGCGGATCGTAAAGAATCATCTACATCGTAAATGTCTTCGCGATAAAGATAAAGCGTTTAGAAAGGAAGAAAAACACGGTAAAAATGAGGGGTCCTATTTTGACGAACATTACAACCATTTTTTTTTCATTACCTTCAACTTGGACATTAAAAGTCTTGAACGTTGAACCAAGTTGGTTTTTGGCTTCGCATTTGTATGTACCAGAATCATCAGGTCTTGCCTTTGCAATATAAATATTGCAAGAATCCCCACGAGTTGAGAGCATAAGCTTTTTGGTTTCAAATAGTGGAACACCATCTTTGTACCAAGTTACTTCGGCTTTTGGTTTAGCTTTGATTTTAAATCCTACGTCAATCTGATTCCCTTCTTTTAGTATCTGATTATCAACCTCGCCTACAAATTCTGGAACAAACTGTTTTTCCTTTACGGTCAATTCAGCACGCATGATGGTTTTCCCTGCGTCATTAGAAGCTACGCATTTGTATGACCCTGCATCTTCACGCTTGAGGTTCTTTACCAACAACGAATAGACTTTATCATCAGTTTGAGTTATTTTATGTTTTTCGTTGTCAATAATCTTTTTGGTTCCTTGGAACCATTCAACTTCAGGAGTAGGATAACCTGACAATTTTATATCAAATCGAGCCTCTCCTTCCTCGAATGCCTCGACATTCTCCATCTTCTCTTGGGCCTCAGGCTTTATACTTTTCCTGGCTACGCTCACATCCGCACTACTAGTAACCGATCCGAAATCGTTTTTAGCAACGCACTTATAAGTTCCAATATCATCCAAAGATACATTAGACAGTACCAGTCTGCTGACACGTCCATCATAGGTTGGTATCACATGCCTTTCAGCTTTTAATTGCTCATTGTTTCTGAACCATTCTACAGTTGGTTGAGGTTTTCCGGCTACCTTACAGACAAGTTGCATTTCCTCTCCTTCGATAGCTTTAACAGGTAACATCTCACTTGTGAAAGATGGAGCTTCTCCTTTTGGTTTAGGAACTGAATGAGAATACAAAGCAAATTCATTAGAAATAAGATCAAAATGTACGGTAAACAAATTGACGCAAATCACGACATCAAGAGGTTTCATGGAGTGCATAAAAAGTTTCTTACCTTCCACTTCTACCTTGAATGTTCTAGAATCTGTACCAGAATCGTTCTTTGCCTCACATTTATATGTCCCGGCGTCCTCTGTGGTTACATTCGGAATGGCAAGACTGCAAGTATCTTTGTCTGAGGAAAGCTTAAATTTTCTCGATTCACGTAAACGAATTCCATCTTTGTACCATGTTACTTCCGGTTTTGGTTTACCCTTGATCTTCAGATTAATACTCAATTCCTCATTTTCTTTAACTACCAGTGGTGCCTTCAATTCATCTCCTTCAAACTCTGGTTTCACCTTTTTCTCCTTGACCGAAAGTTTCGCTTTCACTGACGTGTCACCAGCAACATTAGAAGCAACGCATTTGTAAACACCAGCATCGTCGGCATTAACATCCTTGATATTCAATGTGTATGTTTGATCGTCATCCGATTTTGAGATTGCAAACCTTCCATCACTTTTTATTTTGTTCTTCCCGCGATACCACTGTATATCAGGAGTTGGATAACCAGTTAACTTGACTTCAAAGTGAGCATCACCGCCCTCAGTTAATTCAGCATCTTTCATTTTCACAATTATCTCGGGCTTCTTACTTTTCTTTTCCACAACAACTTCAGCAGTACTTTTGGCAGAGCCTAAATCATTTTTGACTTCGCATTTGTATTTTCCAGTGTCATCGGTAGACAAATCCTTAATCGTTAGGGAGCCAACTTGACCATCAAAGCTCGATTTCACCCGTCTATCTAATTTGATTTCCTTGTCGTCCTTAAACCATGTAATTGTGGGTTCTGGTTTACCGGTAACGTTAAACGAAAGTTTAAGTTCTTCACCTTCCTTTGCCACAGTTCGAGCTAATTCACTTGTAAAAGAAGGTTTCTTTTCTTTAGGTTTAGGAACTGCAAATAAAGTGACAAAAAAAAAAACCAATTTAAAATTAGGTTAGCTGGCATCCAAGTATTGGCAAATTATCGTGTAATCTATTATTATTATCATTTTTTTGAAAATCATGATTATGAAAAAGTTATCTCAATATTATTATTATCATTATTATTATTATTATCATTATTATTATTATTATCATTATTATT
>NW_022258503.1:44177-68309 GCF_009602425.1 Actinia tenebrosa | reverse complement strand
GCCCAACCTTGAATTCTACTTCTTCCATTCCCTTGGGTTTCGTCTTTGTTTCGAATGTGCTCACCTCAATCTTTTCGGTAACAGTAGGTTTTGGCATTGGTGGTTCTTCTTTCGGCAGATGCCCAATCTTAAATTCTACTTCTTCCATTCCCTTGGGTTTCGTCTTTGTTTGGAATGTGCTCACCTCAATCTTTTCGGTAACAGTAGGTTTGGGCTTTGGTGGTTCTTCTTTCGGCAGATGCCCAACCTTGAATTCTACTTCTTCCAATCCCTTGGGTTTCGTCTTTGTTTGGAATGTGCTCACCTCAACCTTTTCGGTAACAGTAGGTTTTGGCTTTGGTGGTTCTTCTTTCGGCAGATGCCCAACCTTGAATTCTACTTCTTCCAATCCCTTGGGTTTCGTCTTCGTTTCGAATGTGCTCATCGTAACGTTTTCAGTAACAGTAGGTTTTGGCTTAGGTGCTTCTTCTTTTGGCAGTGTAGGAACTTTAAATTTTACATCTTCCATTACCTTTGGTTTCGTCTTCACAGTTTCGAATGTGGTCACCTCAACCTTATCGGCAACAGTTGGTTTCGGCTTCGATGGTTCTTTTGGTGGACTGGCAACTCTAAATTCCACTTTTTCCATGATTTTTGGTTGAGTTTCGGTAGTAGTCGACTCTATTTTTTCAGTTATAATCGGTTTTGGCTTCGCTGGTTCCGCCTTTGATTGAGGAATAACTTTGAATTCAACTTCGTCCATTGCCTTAGCTTTTGTTGTTATAGTCTCTGTAGAGGTAACTCTCACTTCAGGTTTAGGAGCTTCGACTTTCATCATAGTACTTAAGGTCCTTTCTTGATCTAGTTTAGCAGAAATAGGCACTGTCATTTCTTCAAACTGTGATGAAATTTCTGGTTCTTTTACAACAAGCTTGGACTGAAGTGTCCTTTTCCCGGCCTCATTAGAAGCCACACACTTGTAGATACCTGAATCGCTTTGAGTTATACCAGTAATTATCAGAGTGAAGATACCATCTTTTTCAATCATTTTGAACCTTCCTCCGTCGGTGATTTTGACATTATTTTTGAACCATTCAACAGTAGGTTTCGGATAACCATCTAATTGCAAATCAAACCTAGCATCACCACCTAGAATCCCCTCTGCTTGTTTAAACTCTCCGATTACCTCTGGTTTCACAATCTTTTCCTTGATTACCACAGTAGTCATCGTCGAAGCTTCTCCTAGTTTGTTTTTAGCTACGCATAGATATGTTCCCTGGTCCTGTGGAGTGGGCTTTCGAATTGTCAACGTAGAAAATTTGCCATCGTAGTCTATCGTTATTCGATTGCTAGTCTTAATGGGAACGCCTTCTTTAAACCACTTAATTGTAGGGCGTGGTTTGACAGAAACTTCGCAAACAAGTTTAATATCTTCGCCATCTAGTGTTTCGACGCGTTCGGATTTTGTTTTAATAGTCGGTGGTTCGCCTTTCGGTTCTTCAGCTAAATTGAGAGACAAAAGACGGAATTAGATGCGTATTAAATTTACCAAATGAATGATTTTTCATAAATCCCATTTAGGAAAAGGAGGGTTGAGCGAGAGAATATCATTATGAAGTCACTAGCCATATATTATATATTTTACGGTAATTTTCTTAAACATGCGAACTCTGTGTCTCCGAGTTGCACGCTGAAATTTGGTTTTTCGCTGCAGCCAGTCAAAAACCGATATGAAAAGTACTGGATAGGTTTGAATGAGCATCGTAAAACCAAATTTCAGCGTGCAGCTCGCACACACAGAGTTCGCATGTTTATGAAAATCGCAGTAATAACAATACTGAACAACAAGATGGTGGATCAAGATGAAGTCCTTACCTTTCACAGTGACGTTGAATGGTTTGCATATCGATGTACCAAGATCAGTCTTTGCTTCACAAGTGTAAATTCCAGTGTCTTCAACTGAGACTGATTTTATAATCAGAATGTATGTATCTCTACGTCTTTGAAAGAACAAGTTGCTTGTTTCAAATATGCGTTTTCCATCCTTGTACCAATTGACTTCGGGGTTACCTTCGATTGTAAAGCTAAGAGTTGTTTGCTGACCGGTAGAACAGGCGACTGGTGCAATATCTTCAGCATTGAACTTGAATTCCTTTTCCAAGATTTCGACCTTCTTCTCCTTAACTCCCAAATAAGATCGTAGAGTAGTTTTTCCCGCTTCATTGGAAGCAATACAAGTGTACGTTCCCGAGTCTTTTCGGGTTAGGTCACTGATAATCAATGAATACTGATTGTCCTTCTCTACCTGGGTTATTTTGTAACGCCCACCATCTTTTATTTGTTGCTCACCCCGAAACCATTCTACGACAGGTCGGGGATCCCCAGTGAAGCGTATATCGAACCTTGCTTTTTCACCTTCAACTGCCTCAGTGTCCATAATCCGTCCAATCAATTCAGGTCTTATGCAACGTTTCTTGACTATCAATTTGGTCTTACTCTGAGCTGAACCAAACTCATTTCGTACATCACATATGTAAATGCCTTCATCATCAAGTCTGGTTTTATCTATTTCTAACGTGCTGAACTGACCGTCATAATCATCGAAAAACCGATCATCGTCATCAATAGGTTTACCATTTTTGAGCCACACCACTGTAGGACGAGGTTCCACAGAGACTTTACAAACAAGCTTAATGCTTTCTCCCTCTGTTACCGTGACGGGACCTATTTCAGTTGTTGGCAAAACAGGTGCTGCGCCATGATGCTCGGCAGCTGAGAGTTAAAAAGAGCGCTTTGTGTTAAAAGCGATAGGCAAAATTAAAGATGGAAAAAGGGAAAAGTGAAATGAAATGTGTAGTAAAATGTTGTAAAATCCAGAAAGCAAATAAACTTTTCCAGAAAGAGGAGAAGGGAGGAAGGCAGGGCCTACACAACCTACTTCACTTCCGTTTCTCGTAAGAAAACCAGATTTAAAAAACAAAACAAAGGTACAACTAAATAAGAGGAAATGAAACGTAAACAAGCCTTTGTGAAGTAGAATTTTCGAGCGTGGCTATATAACACAATAATAACCGTCATACCTTCAACTTTAATATCAAAAGTCCTGAACGATATTCCATGTTTATTTCTTGCTTCGCACTTATAAGTACCAGAATGATCCATGGAGGCTTTGTTGATAACAAGGAAGTAAGAATCACCACGTGACTGGATGCTTAGTCCTTCAAATCCATACAAGGCTTTGCCATCCTTATACCACGTCACTAAGGGTAGTGGATAACCTCGAATGGACATTACTAAATTTATCTCATCACCCTCGCGAAAAACAAGAGTTTCTTGAACGTCCCTTTGGTCAAAGGCTGGTGAGATTTGTTTTTCAAGAACTTGTAGAATCGCCTGAGAAAATGCTTTACCAGCACYGTTGGTTGCAATACACTGGTAGGTACCATGATCTTCCTCAATTACATTCGATATTGTTAAGACATAACGGCCTTCACCTGCGTCCGACATTTTGTACCTTCCACCGTCCCAAAGTTTGTTCAGACCATGATACCATTCAATTTTAGGCTTCTCGTAACCTGTAATGTTCACCTCAAATTTGGCTTCGTCTCCCTTGGTTATTACTAAGTTATTAAGCCATTTGGTTACATGTGGTTTGATGGTTTTTCTTTGGATGTCTAGATTAGCACTGCTTTTTGCTGAGCCATACTTGTTGCTCACCGTACATTTGTATGTGCCTTGGTCTTCAAGAGTGGACTTTTTGATAACGAGTGTACAGAGGCCATCATGAAAATGTAGTTTTGCACGGCGGTCTGATACGATCTTTATCTCATCCTTAAACCAGTCAATGACTAAATCAGGAGAGCCTGCTACTCTGCATGCTAATTTGATATCGTTACCCTCAGTGATAGCACGAGGCTTCAGCGGCTTGATAAAAGAAGGAGGATCTTCGCGTTCTGCAGCTGTGGATAAAATTAGGACAGCAGTTTTGGGGATATCTGGCAAAATTCTTTGTCTTGGTAAAATGGGAAAAATATTCCAAGAACAAAAAAATTTTTTTCAAGGCAAGCCTTCAATAATGGTCACCGAGAAAATCACTAATTAGCCTTTTCCAGTCTCCCTCCACCGGAGTTCGGTTGGGTACTAACTTAAGAAGGTCTCTTTTTTTTCGTGGCAGCAATATAACCAAAAAGCGGTCAGGAATCGTTTTAGCTAAACTGTGGCTTTTGTAATGTTACAAAACAACTATATTTTGATTATGACAAGAAAAAGAAAAAACGATGCAAAATCAAAAAGCTGAGGTGAGACGGGTCATTTGTAAAAACAAGACAGAAAAGCCATTTCTAGAAGTTATTTCCAGATCGACACCGATTATCCAGATTATATCATTTTGAAACATATTTATAATGGGATAAGGCGCAAAGAAAAAAAGATCTTATATCCATACCTGCGACTTTGATAACAAATTCGCTAATAGTTGTTCCAAGTTTAGTGGTGGACTCGCATCGATAATGACCAGCATCACGAAGAGAGGCCTCCAGAAGGGTGAGATAGTAACGCCTGCCTTCAGACCATAGTTTGCGCGTATCAGATGCAAATACCGGGGCACCATATTGAAACCATTTAACAGTGTCTGGGACATATTTGCCCTGGACTTTGATGCTCATGTCTACCTCTTGTCCCTCCTGAACAACGATTGGTTCTTTGATATGAAAATCAAATAAATAAGTTTAAAAATATGTTGACAGAAAAAAAACAAGTTATTGTTCTTTATAATTTGAAGATATACCGTGAGGAAACTGGAATGAGGTTGTCTTCAACGGCGTGTCTAGAAAAATCTGACATATGTGAAAATGCTTGTGCCATCGATGTCTGCTGGATGAAATGATAAAACGCAAGTCGCAGGAATCAAAAGATTTTGTGCCATGGAGCTCTACCAAGTATGAAATGACCGAATGTTGATGCCAAACACAATTCCTGATGCATTAATAAAAGATGGAGAGTGCGTGGACTTGGGCGAAGAATTGATGTTTTGGATAGGCAAACTGAATTCCAATGATAAAAGATGGAAAGTGCGCTAACTCGGACGAAGAATTGATGTTCTGGATAATGGGAAAATGAGCTAGTTCCAGTAATAAAAGATGGAAAGTGCGCTGATAGACAAAATGAGTTCCAATGATAAAAGATGAAGAGTGCGCTGACTCGGACGAAGAATGTTCTGGACAGGCAAAATGAGTTCCAATAGTGCCATGAAACGCCATGAATTTGAAAATAATACCGTGACGAAACTTGAATGTAGCGCAATGATCAATCGTAAAACGTAAAGAGCAACTTGTCATAGTATCAAAAACAGGAAGCTGATGATGAACTAAGGAACGGCGGCGATCATGGAATGATTATACGTTCAATATTTATGACTCCTATCTCCAAATAAAATCCACTTGCTATCATATTTTTCAAATTGCTATCATATTTTTCTAAATTACAGCATAACAATGTGTGTCAGCTTAACACAACTAGAGTATTCCAAAAAAAATTGTTAATAAATAATTATTCATTTTATTGCATTTTTATCATCCAATTATTAAAAAAACCTATCAAAAATAAAGACATATAAAAAATGAATAAATATAGAAAAATAAATTAAGAAAAGAATAAATAAATTTAGAAGAAATGATACAATTTTACACATCTTGTGCTAAACTACTAAAAGGGACTACAATATACAGGTACTGCATTTGCTACCAAATCTATTCGATACGTCCCTAAACTAGTATCTAACGGCTGCTTATTATGAATATTATTAAATAATAAATAATAGTAAATATTCTTTATTCCTGGAAATAAATATTGGCATGTATTGCAAGGAATGGATGATTGATTGTCAATAAATAATGATACGAACAAAAGTAAAATTCATGACATAAGGCTTCTTACCTCTGAAGATGATCCCTTTGTACGAAGATGCTTTGTGGTTATCGTTCCAATATGATCGAGGTTTAGTACAAGCTTAGTATTTATATGCACAACAATGACATGACCACCGACAAACATGATACGTCTACTAACATCACGTCAGTAACCATAATAAATGTACCAATAATAAGTGACAATGTTACATATCAACCACCATCACCACAAGTACAAGACAAATGAAAGTACGAATAAACAAGTACGACAATGAAATAAATAAATAGAGTAGTCGCGCTAAAAATAGGAGCCAAATATGTTATTTAAAATCCGCATGAAAAATTTGTGGCATAAATTAGCCTATTTTTGAGATCCTATAAAACTTGCTTTGTTTTAGTAAGTATAAACTCGAATACACTAAAGAAAAAGGCGACTACTCTTGTAAACCAAAAAAAAAAAAAACTAATGAAAGAGTATATAATCACGCACCTTCTTCCACAGGTGTTACTTGTTTTACAACCTCCACTTTCATCACATTCAGTTCAGCCTCAGTTGTTACTTCCCCGACGTCGTTGAAGACAACACAATGATAGACGCCAGCATCTTCAGGTTGAACTTCGTCGATGGTCAGCTGAAATACACCATTTACTTCCTCCTCTGTAATCACGAATCGTCCTTTGTCTTCTATGACTTTGTCTCCCTTCAGCCATTCGGCTTCTGGTTTTGGTGTTCCTGTTGCTACAACTTTGAACGTTGCCTTCTCGCCAATATCCACTTTTACGTCCTTGATTTGTTCCTTGATGGTTGGTGTTTCTCCTTTTTCGTTCACGAGCACCTCGGCAGAGGTGAAGACCGAACCGAGATCATTCGTAGCAACGCATCTGTACTCTCCTTCGTCGTCCAGCGTTGATTCTTTGATCTTCAGGGTGCTGGTCTTGCCATCGTAATCAGATTTTAGTCGTTTATCAGGTTTGACCGGTGCGCCATCTTTAAACCACTCGACATTAGGTTGGGGATTTCCAGAGATCTTACACACTAGGTTTACTTCGCTTCCTTCGGTGACTGTTATAGGTTTAAGACTAGTTTCAAGTGATGGAGCTTCTCCTTTCGGCTTCGTTTCTAAAATAAAAGGTAGGTTTTAATCCTTTCTTTCAAAACATATTTTACATTGTACTACTATAGTTAATATTCCAATATTTAGGAAAGACATATGTATAACAAATAATTCATGATAGAAAAATACCTTGGAATTTAACTTCAAACGTTCTAGATGCTTTGCCAAGTTTATTCGTTGCCTCGCACTTGTACGTTCCCGCATCTTCAGGCTTTGCGCTTAAGATGACGATGTAGTAAGAGTCGCCACGTGATCTGATGTCCATCCTTGTCGAATCTCGCAGGGGTTTGCCATCTTTGTACCATTTCACGTCTGGTTTTGGATTTCCTTTTATCTTTACATTGAGGTTTACTTCATCTCTTGGGTTCACCAGCAGAGGGCCTTGTTCATCTCCCTCGAATTCAGGAGCGAACGGCTTCTCTTTAACATTAACCTCACATCGGCATGTTGACTTTCCAGCATCGTTTGAAACAACGCACTTGTATGATCCAGCATCATCGACATTTACGTCTACGATGACAAAAGTAAAGTTGTCATTCTTTTCATCTTCTATTAGCGTGTACCTTTTTTCGTCGGTGATCTTCGTGGTTCCACGGTACCACTCGACTACAGGTCTTGGAAAGCCCTTGACTTGCACTTCCAATCGTACCTCGTCACCTACGAAAGCATCGACAGGCTTAAGTTTTACCTTAAACTCAGGTCTAACCAGTTCGTTTATCTTTAAAGTAGCAGTTGAAGACTTTGTGCCAGCATCATTACGAACGACGATCTTGTATTCTCCTTTGTCATCTGGGCGAGTCTGTTTGATTGTTAGAGAGGCTACGCCATCTTTGATTTCTGTCTTGACACGCCGATTCTCATGGACTTTAGCGTCGTTCTTGAACCATTCTACGACTTGTGAAGGAGTGTCAGATATTCTACACTCTAGCCTGGCTGTCTCGCCCTCAACCACTTCAGTTGGTTTCAGAGACTCCAATATTTCAGGAGTCACCTCCATCGGCATCTCTGTTGTAATAAAAAAAAAACAATATGTAAGGTACAGTTTATTCCAATAAAAGTTTTTAACTATAAACCAGTTCCACAAAAAAATTATGTACGCATAGCAGTCATAATAATTCACACACGCTTTCAACAAGATTTCATTTAAATTCAAGCCAATTTAAACCATTTTAAACATTCAAATAGAGATCAAATAAACCGCCTTAAAACAGACATTATTTGAAAACCTTAATGATAAATAATTTTAAAGTAACTAAAAATGAAATTTTTTTACCGATTTTCACAAACACATGAATTTGATACCATTCTTAGAAATCCTTCTGACCCTCGGTCCACTTCAATAATAAATATAAGTAAACAGGTTTCATTAAATTTCATTTCATTAAATTTCAAAAATCTGTTTCTATTCGTATGTCGACAAAAAACGTCGTTATAGAACGAACACAATTAGTGTTTCTAAATATAAAAGCACATTCTTTTTTCCGTTTTAAGCTAACGACTAACAAAATCCTAACGACAGATCCCCAACACAAACAAAAACGAGACTAGCCCTTTCTTTGGCCGTACAATGTTTCTAACAGGCAAAAAATCTGTTGCACTAAATATTCAAATAAAAGACTTAAAACCAAGAATGTTCACGAAAAAATGATTTGCTGATGACAATATGACTAAACAAAACCTTGTTATAAATTGTCAATGGAACTACAAGAACATTAAACAGATTACCATGAAACAGAAGCTCCCGCTCGATCGACAACCTGTTCTCCGCAGCCCCAGTGAGAAGACTAAGCACAAAGCATCACGGTTTGGGGTCAAAAGGCCCCTTATTAATATTGTCAACATTAAATTGAGGCTTAACAATCAGTTACGTAATTGTTTTTGGAGGATAGAATCGACAGGGACAGAAATACCATACAAATTTGAGTCGGTCCAGAAAGCTAATTCTAAATTAACCAATTTTTCGTAAGGTATGAAAAAGCTGAATAATACATTTTGAAAATATTTTTTCAATTATAGAAAAGAGAAGCAGAAAAGACCTAAATAACAATAAAAATCGTACATACAAAAAATATACAAAAAGCCCTTTGTTAAAAATACGAATACTTTATCTCCAACGCTTTTGGCAAAGATAAAAAAATGTACATTCACCAAAACGCGAGTTTTAAGCTTACTTTCAAAATTACCGGAAACAAAAAGACAGATTTAAGTCGACACGTTTTTGTTCTTTTTCCTCACCTTGCACTTCTTCCACTACTTCCGGTGCTACTTCAGTCTCACCAACAGCTTCTGGCTTAACTTCTTCTTCAACTTCTTTTTCCACTACTTTTAGGGTTGCTTCAGTCTTTACTTCACCTGCATCATTATGAGCAACGGCACTGTACACGCCAGAGTCCTCTGGTTCCACTTCGTCTATAAACAGAGAGAATACTCCTTTCTCTTCCTCATCATCTACAATCATGAACCGACCTTTGTCTTCGATGGCTTTGTCATCTTTGTACCAATCGACTTCAGGTGCTGGGGTTCCTTCTACGTCTACTGTAAACTTTACTTCTTCTCCAACTTCAGTTTCGATGTCTTCTAACTTAGATTTAATGGTTGGTGCACCTTCTTTTTCATTGACGAGAACTTCGGCAACAGTCGAAGTCGATCCTAATTCGTTTGTTACCACGCATTTATAATCACCTTCATCATCAATGGTCGTATCTTTGATAGTCAAGGTGCTAACTTCTCCATCGAAGTCAACCTTCACTTTTTTGTCGTCCACCTCAACAGGCTTATCATCCTTGAACCACTCGACCGTGGGTTGAGGTTTTCCTTTGACTTTGCAGGCGAGCGTTGTGTCTTGTCCTTCTGGGACTTCCTTTGGTTTGATCTCGGTAATCACAGCTGGGGCTTCTCCCTTGGGTTTGGGAACTAACACAAAAGAAAAAAAAAATTCAGTCAAAATAATGATGATATAAATTTCCGACAAAAAAATCAATAGAATCAGGATGGGTCAGGTGCTACTCTCCCAGCTGTGCATGGATATATTTACTCATCAAGAATGGAGTTAACGAAGCTCTTGCTTACCTTCCACTTTTACGTCATATATTCTCTCAGACACCCCCACTTGATTTCGAGCTTCACATTTATAGATGCCACTATCTTCAGGTTTTGCACTGTAGATAATTATACTGTAGTTATCTCCTCTAGAATGAACATCCAGTTTCATCGAATCACGCACCGGTTTTTCATCTTTGTACCATGTAACATCAGGTTTTGGATTGCCTTTGATTGTCAGGTCAATCTTCATTTCGTCGCCTTCCCGAATAACCATTGGTGCTTCGTCGGAGACACCAGACATCTCGGGGGCATACCGTCTTTCCTTCACAAACAACTCACCACGGCTAGTTACTTTGCCTGCTTCGTTACTTGCAACACACTTGTAGGAACCTGCATCTTCACGAACCACATCTTTCACAACGAGAGTGTACAAGTTGTCTTCTTCTTCGATTATTTCAAACCTGTCACCCTCTTGGATTTTAGTTGTGCCACAGAACCATTCAATTTCTGGTTTGGGTAATGCATCCACTTTGACAGTCATGCGAGCTTCGTCTCCTTCTGTTACATCCAGGGTTTTGAGTTTTACCATGAAGTTCGGTCGTTTTGGTACAATTACTTTGAGGTTCGTAATTGATGATGCTGTACCTAGTTCGTTGCGCACTACACACTTGTATTCTCCCTCATCACCCGATCTTGTGTCTTTGATCGTCAAGTTACAAGTTGAGTCTTCAACAACTAACTTAATACGTCTGTTCTCTTTGACGGGAACACCGCCTTTGTACCATTCAATAGTGGGGTTGGGTGTGTCGTTGAAAGTGCAAACAAGTTTGACCGGTTTGCCTTCTGTTACTTCAGTTTCCTCGAGTGGAGTAATGATCGTTGGAGCGTCACCCTCTGGCTTCTTAGCTGTGAAACGAATATGAAGAAAAAAAGTTTAATTACTGTCGTATTTACTTATTTGGTCATCTTATTTCTTCCCTTATTCATTTTATTCGACCATTCACTTATCAATAGTCCCCTTCACAGTTTTCTGCGACATCTTTAATGGTAGTCGTGCCTTGCATTAAAGCGAGACGAACGGTGAGCTTCCAATGATAGAGACATCTGAATAATTGTCCAAGGTGTTAAAAAAATATCTCTATGCCTAGGATCGGCTACCTTTGAAGATGGCGCAGGGAACTAAGAAAGGGAATATTGACACATCCCATTCCAATTCTTTTTTTCAATTTTGCCACATTTCATTTGTAACTATTAATATGTAATATCGAATATTTACCTTCGACTACCACATCATACGATCTACTTATTGACCCAGCATCGCTCTTCACTTCGCATTTGTAAGTTCCCGAATCAGACAAAGATACTCCTTCGATATCAATCCAGTAATTATCACCTTTGTCATCTATTACGATCTTATCCGTCTCTCTCAGCGGTTTGTCATCTTTTTTCCACTCTACTTCGGGTTTTGGTTGTCCTTGAACCTTTACTTCCAAGTGCAGGTCATCGTCTTCGACAATTGTGATAGGACCCGCCTGTTCTCCGTCAGTAAACTCGGGTGCAATCATTTTTTCTTGTACTTGCAATTCTGCCTGGCATGTAGCTTCGCCGGTTTCATTATTGGCCGTGCATTTGTATACTCCTGAATCCTGTGGTTGTGAATCTTCAATGATCAATGAGAACAGATCTTCTTCTTCGTCATCAATAATGATCGTACGACCTTCATCTTTAACTTTGTGATCATCTTTGAACCATTCAACGGTTGGCTCAGGTGTACTACTGACTCGGACATCGAAGCGAACCTCTTCGCTTGCCGTTACGGTGACATTTTCAAGAGGTTTCTTAAACGAAGGCTTCTCTCCAGCTTCGTTGACAAGTAGTTCTGCTTCTGTTGTTGCACTTCCGACCTCGTTCTTAGCAATACATTTGTACAATCCTTCATCATCCAGTTCAGTTTCCTTGAATTCCAAGGTGATGGTGTCTTTTTCGATGCGCGATTTGACCCGCTTGGATTCCTTGACCTTATCGTCGTCTTTGTACCACTCAATCTTTGGTGTTGGTTTACCTGTTACCTTGCACTCCAAAATTGTACTCTCTTTCTCCAAACACTCTACGTCTTTCAGAGGCTGGGTGAACTTTGGTGCTTCTCCTTTCGGTTTGGATTCTATTAATAATTAGATTTATTTTGTTAACAATTCTAGTTTATATATATTTTCTTATATTAAGGCGACATATATTAGAAACTGCGATTTTTAGAGACTAGTTTATCACCTTTTATGAAAGCAAAATGGTTGGTAAAAATGCAATTTAATCCTGATGCCAGCGCAAGAAGAAAGTAAAATGTTTGATCAATAACCATGAGCGGAAGTTGGCATCTGCGTTGCTTAAAAATTAGTATTAACGTCTAACAGATTCTGTGAGAAAAGCAGCTCTACTTCGCACCGTAATGACAACAACAACCTCATCATCGTCATCGTCATCGTCAATGTCACCGTTATCGTCATCAAAATCAACACCACCACCACCAACAACAACAACAACATGTGAATACTCACTTTGTACGTCAACAACGAATTCCCTGGTAGACGTTCCTTGGCTGTTTTTTGCAGTAGTCTTGTATGTTCCGCTGTCCTGTGGTTTTGCATCAGACAAAACAAGGGTGTATTCGCCATCTTTTGCCTTGAGCTTGAGATCTTTCGTGTCCTTCACTGGCTTGTTGTCTTTAGTCCATTCAACTATAGGTGCTGGCTTTCCTTTCACTTCGACAGTAAGCTTTACTTCATCACCCTCCGCGACATTGATAGGGGCTTTTTCTTCTTCGCCAACAAATTCTGGGGCGAAAAGTATTTCTTTAACTGAAAGTTCTGATGTGCATGTTGATTTTCCGACCTCGTTTATAGCAACACATTTGTACATGTCTGCATCGTCTTTCTTTACATCTTCGATGATAAGTGAGAAAAGATCTTCCTCTTCGTCGTCGATCAGTACAAACCTTCCTTCATCTTTGATTTTTGTTTTGTCTTTGTACCATTCCACTTTAGGTTGTGGATTACCAGTTACACGAACATCGAAACGAACCTCTTCCCCGTCTTTTGCCAAAAGGGGTTGAATCTTTTCTTTAAATTCAGGCCTCTTGAGCTCTTTGTTAACACCGACGTCAGTTGAAAGGGTAGCGGAGCCAACTTCATTTGTAGCAACACACTTGTAAATGCCCTTGTCTTCGATAACTGTAGGCGAGATCTTCAGCGTACAATTTTGTCCATCATACGAAGTTTGGATGCGCTTGTCATCTGTTATCTTTTTGTCATCCTTGAGCCACTCTACTTGAGGTTGTGGTTTTCCAGTTACCTTGATGTCAAGTTTTAGGCGCTCTCCTTCTCTTACTGTCAATGGCTGTAGCTTTTTCGTGAACTCTGGGGCCTCTCCTAGGTCTGTAAATTACAAAACAATTAGAAATTACGTTCTCATTGAATTTCATCCTAATGAAAAAAGAAAACTCAGTTACCTTTGATGTGAATGTCGTAAGTTTTTGAAACTGTTCCAGCAGGGTTGGTTGCAACACACTTGTAAGTACCAGAATCAGTAGGCTTCCCACCACGGATTGTTAGAGTGTGATCCTCTCCCTTAACTGACGTGTCAACACGTTTGGTCTTCTTTAGTGGTTTGTCATCTTTGAACCACTCCACCTTAGGTTCAGGTTTCCCAGATACAGTAAGGTCCAATGTTACATCTTTACCAGTATTTATGTCAAATGTAGATGTCTCTGGCTCTTTCGTGAACTCTGGAGCTTTTTCTTTAGGTTTTACGGTCAGCACCGCATTGCAACTGACTTCGTCCACATCATTAGCAGCAATACAAGTGTATTCTCCTGCATCGTCTAACGTAGCATTTTCGATAACGAGTGTGAAAATCTCTTCTTTCACAGCATCGATATGGACAAACCGACCTTCATCTGGAATAAGTTCACCATTTTTGTACCAGTCAATTGTTGGCTCTGGTATTCCGTCCACGTGGGCATCGAATCTCGCCTCTTCTCCTTCCATTACCACAACAGGATTGATGGTTTCCAAAAACACTGGTGCTTTTGGTTCTGGTTGGGCCGGGGCCTCAGCCACCTCTCCAATTTCTGCTTCAATCTCCACGAGTGTCTTTGGAACAGTTAGCGTCTCTTCACCTGAGAAGAGCAAGAAGTATAATTTCAATGTCACAATTAATAAGTACAATTTAGCAATTTTTCATTTTCAACATCATAATAATGATAATAACAATAATAGTAAAAATAATGATCATCATCATCATCATCATCATCGCCATCATCATTAAGCTTAAATTTAACAAAATGGTGCTACAGACCATGGTTCGAGACTGAGAACATCTAACTTTTCAAAATTACAAAATATTTCATAACATGTAATCCACATACTTTCCACGTTCAGTAAGAATTTCTTGGTAGTTGTACCCTTTTGGCTTGATATAACACATTTATAAACGCCTGAATCATCTGGAGCGACTTTCTTTATCTTTAGCTTCCCGAAGACGAGGTCTTTAGAAATTTCGGAGTTATCTGTGGGTTTGAAAGGTTGATCATCCATGAACCATTCTATCTCTGGAGATGGGTGGCCACGAAGTGGAACCTCCAAAAGGACTTCTTCTCCTTCCACGGCTTCAACTGGAACCTGAATGCAAGATCACAAGAATATCAAACAAAGAAAGAAAAACACTAAAAGATATCCTAAAGAAACAAAAAAATTAACAAAAGCAACAACCACAACCCCACGAAACAACGACAACAACAACAACAAAACAACAACAATCTTCATTATCTTCACGATTAATGATGGTAATTGAACTGAGTGGAGTGCAATTTGGTCTGAAATCAAACGCGCGATTACAAAATCGCACGACCGCGTAGCGGGAGTGCGATTTGTAATTGCAAGTTTGATTTCAGACCAAAATTGCACTCCACTCAGTTCAATTACCACTTAATCATATCCTTTTTGTAATCATACACAAGAAAAAGACACAATAAAGAGTGCAGAATAATCAATTCAATGTAGTAGAAGAACTAAATGCGAACAAAAAAAAAACATCTAAAAAAATTTATTTTGATTTTTTGGTTTTAGTTTGTTTTATTTTATTGTTTTAAAAAAAATTATTTTTTTAGGATGCGATTAAGTGCTCCTAAGGATGCGATTTGGGAATTAATCGCACTCATTTGAACCAATCAGATTGCAGGATTTGGTAGTGATTACAAAAAGGATATGATTAAAATCTGTATCAGTGTTTGCAGAATAAATCAACAATTAAATCTTACCTCCTCTAGTTCGTCTTTAAACTCGTCAGGTATCGTTTTTCGCGTTACGACTAAATGACATTTGCTCGTATCTTTGCCAGCTTCATTCATGGCCACTACACTATAATCAGCATCGTCTTCTAACTCACATCCTTCGATCAGCAATGAAAACAGCTCTTTGTCCTGGTCGTCAACCTCATCGATGATAATAAACCGCCCTTCATCCTCGATCTGTTGGCCGTTTTTAAACCACTCAACGACTGGTTCCGGATTACCAACGACACGTATGTCAAACCTTACAATTTCACCTAAAACATAAACCACGACATAATTGTTAACAAAAAAATACCCAAAGACGTTACAACCATTTGAATCAAACCAACGAAAGATGGTCGTTATTTTCTTTTCTTATATTCTCCAACAAGGCAATCATGTCATACGGCTTGCGAATAGCTGTAAATATTCAATATACTTTACACTTAACTAATCTACACCACTACTATATAGTCCAAGTACGAAAAACCGATTTTAGCTATCTAAAGGAAATGCATATATAAAAACCAGCGTTGTTAAACCTTTTTGTCATCACTATTGCTGGCATGCTGAACACACATTTCAGTTTGCTATCCATAAGACTGACCTTCGTCTGTTTCAAGACTCGTAAGGCCTTCCTTGATAACTGGCAATGATATGCCCTCCTCAATCACGATCTCTCCTTTGGTTTCAACGCTACCAGCAACATTGCTAACGATGCATTTGTATTCAGATTCGTCGTCCTCTTCTGCGAGTTCAATAACCAAGGCATGGACATCGCCCTCATTATCAAAAGTAACACGATCATTCTCTTCCATAGGCTCGTCGTCTTTATACCATATTACTTCATACTTGGGCCCAGCAGAGACCTCACACTCCAGCCTAGCACTATCGCCCTCGAGGACTTCTGTTTCTTCTGGTAATGGCCTTATTAAGACTGGGGCTGTTTGCAAATGGATTAAAAGAAAATACATTCAATTTTGGAACTTTCGTGTAGTCAGTGTAGACGGGGCAAAACAGGATGTTAACTTAATTAAAGAGACCTATATACCTTGAATAGAGGCATCAACAACATCTTCTCTTGCTTTCTTTGTTTTTTTCTCTGAAAAATATAAACATTTAGTATTAAGAAGAGTCACCCCATTTACTTGCTTGTTGATAAACGTTGTCATAACGTGAACAGTGCCTCCAGTTTGTATTTCAGTTGCATTGTTTTGATCATATCTTTACAGGGCAAATCGCCTAAAATTTGCAAGGTACCTGTGACAACACTTCACTAATATTTACAATCAATTTGAATACTGAAAAATAAAAGTTATTCATCTTCATAGTGATTTAGCATTTTGTTTAGCATTAATAGAGTTCAAAAATCGCTGAGAAGTAATTAAGCCAATGTTTAGGTGTAATTTTAATCCGGGAACATTTTTTTGTCTATAAGCATAAGTTCTTTTAGCGCCACTACGTATAGTTCAGTAACCATTTTTCATAATGTATGTGATAAATAAATAAACTACCAAAGCCTGCCATTAGTTTTTCTTTGTTCGAGCGTTAATTCTTCATTTGTGTGTTTGTGAAATTTTGTTGTTTGATTCATTTTATGCATTATTGCACCCACCTTCAACAATTACTTCAGCATCACACATAGCTTGACCGGCCACGTTCTCAGCCACAACTTTGTAGTACATTGACTCGTCGTCTGTTGTAACAGGTGAAATACGCATGATGTGTGTGTCTTCGTCCACGGTAAAGCTGTGACGATCATCGCGAATAATTTCGACGTTATCACGGAACCACGAGACATGGATGTGTTTCGTTCCAGTTACCTTGACACTCAATTCAGCAGATGACCCTTCGATAAGTTCCGTGTCTTTCAGAGGCTCGACAAACTTAGGAGCAGTGTCGCTATGGAAAAATGCACAACAGTTAGCTAAATTTCAACCCAGCGTACTTGCTTGTTTTTAGTTAGGGTTTTGTTAAACAAGCTTGAAGGCAAAAACTACTTACTCTTTGTCCACTTCTTCAACAGATAATTCTAAAAGCAAATTAAAACAAAATTATTGGTATATTAATATATTTTGGTAAATAACAATACACTGAAATTAAGAATGATACCTTCGACAAGCAGTTCGGCAGAAGTGCTCACTTCTCCAACTTCGTTGGAAACGAAGCAAATGTACAAGCCCTCATCTTCATCAATGTCTGTGTCAGTGATCGTAAGTGTGCTGCTCTCGCTGTCGGTGATA
Organism: Actinia tenebrosa; assembly: GCF_009602425.1. The sequence goes on along the minus strand of NW_022258503.1, from coordinate 50,701 downwards.
ATGGACACACGTTTATCTGGAGTGACTTGATGACCGTCCTTCAACCATACAACGTTTGTTTTACCCTCGCTTACGAATTCCAAGACCATCTTTGCCGGCATTGCCTCGTCAACCTCAACTTCTTTAAGCTCTTTTGTTATACGAGGAGCTTCTGGTTTTCTTTCTGATGGAGCAGATTTGAGGTCTGAAAATGCATTTATAGGATAAAGAAAAACATTTTTTGCTTACGGAAGACAAGATCGATAAAGACATTCTAGGCTGTAATATATTTGAAAATAGATATTAATATCAAAATTTAGATTGGAAAATAAAACTTAATTTAATTAAAATTAATGTTACCTGTTACGATTTTAACTGTCGAAATCTCAGGTTCTTTCGCTTTGTCGCCAAATCCAACTGACAACTCTACAGGTTTGAAAGGTTGTTTTCCCGCAGGCAATCCCGCTTCTGACATGAACTGTTTGGGTTTCTTGTCTTTCTCAAAATCTATCGCCAATTCGACAGGAGCAAATTGTGGCTGTTGATCTTGAGGTATAACTACTTCTGATATGCCAGGTTCTTTCGTTGGTGCTTTCACATCAAATTCAAGAGTTTCACGTTCTCTTGGTTTGTCTTTGTCGACATCAATGGCCAGTTCAACTGGAGCAAACTCTTGTTTTCCTGCTGGAAGAACTATTTCTGAAATTCCAGGTTGTGGTCTTGAGACTGGCTTGTCTTTGTCAACATCAATAGCAAGTTCAACAGGAGCGAACTCTTGCTTTCCCTTTGGAAGAACTACCTCCGAGATTGCTGGTTCTTTTTGGACTGGCACATCGACATCAAATACAATTGTCTCTTCCCTCTTTGGTTTCTTATCTTTGTCAACATCGATAGCAAGTTCAACAGGAGCGAACTCTTGCTTTCCTTTTGGAAGAACTACCTCCGAGATTGCTGGTTCTTTTTGGACTGGCACATCGACATCAAATACAATTGTCTCTTCCTTCTTTGGTTTCTTATCTTTGTCAACATCAATAGCAAGTTCAACAGGAACGAACTCTTGCTTTCCTTTTGGAAGAACTACCTCCGAGATTGCTGGTTCTTTTTGGACTGGAACATTGACATCAAATACAATTGTCTCTTCCTTCTTTGGTTTCTTGTCTTTGTCAGCATCAATGGCAAGTTCAACTGGCGCGAACTCTTGCTTTCCTTTTGGAAGAACTACCTCCGAGATTGTCGGTTCTTCTTGGACTGGCACATCTACATCGAATACAATTGTCTCTTCCTTCTTCGGTTTCTTGTCTTTGTCAACATCAATGGCAAGTTCAACTGGCGCAAACTTGGGCTTTCCAGGGACCTCAACCTCTGTTGCTTCAGGCTTCTTATTGGGAACACTAAGAACAGAAGAAAAACTATATCATCAATCATAAGACTCTGTTTTGATTGGGCTAATATTATTTACCAGCTGAGCGGTGAAAGCGGCGCGCAAAGGATGAGTGGACAAAATGACCGGCCCTAATCATTTTTGGAGCTTGAAAGAACAAAGCAAACATGGCGATTAAGTGAAGTTGTTTTTATTCTTTCTTTCTATATCTCTGCTTCTTGTAGGCATGTATATTATATTTTAGTCAAAAAAAAMAAAAMAAAAAAAAAACAAAACAAAACAAAAAACAAAACAAAAAACAAAACAAAACAAAACAAAAAAACAGAAAAATACGCAAAACTTGGGTTACAGTAGCCTGGGAAAGAGGGCTGGCGGCAAAACTGCTAAACGCTCTGTGATTGGCTGAATCAAATTTCACCGATCAGCTGGTACTGCATGCTTGCTATAAAAATTTTTCTATGCTAAGAAGCCTGATGAAGAAATAATCGTACTTTTGATTTCTTCATCGGGATTTGGTTCGATAAACAAAACAAGCTATGGACCATTATTGCTTGTTTTTTTGAGGATGTCTACAAAAGGTCTTTCGCACTAAACAATTCTTATTTACCTTGGAGCGAGTTCTTCTTCTTCAGCCTCAGACACTGTACAAGAAAAAAAAAATTAGGTACTGAAAGTAAGTTTATTGCCATATTATACAGGTATACAATAAAATCCAAGCCGCTTTTTTTTTGTTTCACTAAACATCTCGAATCTAACGCCTACCTGTGAGGACCACGATTTCAGCTTCAGACACAGCTTTGCCAAAGGAGTTTGTGATGATACATTTGTATGGGGCTTCATCTTCAAGAACTAGGTCACTGATTACCAACGTACAGGTGTCTTCCGTCTCATGGCGTATTTTAATGCGCTTGTCTTCCTCGATTGGTTTGTCATTTCTGAACCATTCTATGTCCGGTTTGGGCGAACCGGTGTATCGCACTTCCACATCAAGTCTACTTCCTTCGACCACATCGATAGACTTTAAGGGTTTAGTAAACCTTGGAGCTTCACCTTCTGGCATCAATGCTGCATACAGAATTAAAATACAAGAGTTTGCAACAGATCATTCACGTGAGCCGTTTGATTTGATCGACTTAGTCATAAAAGATAAAATTGCTAAAAAATAATTTTATATAAATTTACTTCAAACAAAATGATCTTATAGAGTGGGAATTGTTTTAAATTGCTTTGTGAATTTGAGGCATTCTGGGTATGGCTTTAACAAACGTTTTTGTTTGTGATGTCCTCGTACTAAAGATAAAACCACATTTACATAACCGTCAGTGACAATTTTATTTTGCCACCGTTTAAACTAACTAGGAAACATTTCTAGTTGAAATATTATCCCAATATCCTATCCAATTAGCTGAAGAAGCAAAGTAAACTAGTGAGTCCTGATATCAATCGACATTTGGAGAAGGGCAGTGAATTGAACTGAATTATTACCTGAAATGTCGACGTTGAATGTCCTCGTGTTTTTGCCTGCAGGGTTGTATGTTCGCACTTGGTAAGGTCCAGAATCTTCAGGCCCAGCACCCTTAATTATAAGCCTGTGGGTATCATCTTCCTTGTGGATCACATATTTATCAGATCTTTCTATCGGTCTGCTGTCTTTGTACCATTCCACTGTAGGTTCGGGTGTTCCTGTAACTTGTACTTCTAGTGTTACATCACCACCGTCAGATACTTCTAATGGCGCTTGCTGATCTACGGCATTGAACTCTGGTGGACTAGTCTCTAATGGAGCCTCAGGTTGAACTTGTTGAGCCTCCATAGGAAATTCTGGCAGACTCTGAGGGACAGGGGATTCGTTGACAAGCAGTTCTGCCATAGTAGTGGCCTTTCCTAATTCATTTCTAGCTTCACATTTGTATTCAGCTTCGTCATCCAACTCTGTATTTGAGATTTCAAGCAAGCAAAGTTCGCCATCAAATTCGGCCTTTATTCGTTCACTTTCTTCCAGGACGTCTTCATTTCTGTACCAAGTGATTTTAGGCTTAGGTGTACCAGTTACTCGGCACTCAAGGCGAACTGATTCGCTTTCATATACTTCAACGACCTTAAGTGGCTTGAAAAACTCGGGAGCCGCACCCTCTGGCTTTTCTATTACATATGTAAATATAAAAAACAAATATCAGTCTGAACTTCAAACACAATTATTCACATTAATATTAGATAAAAATCAGTAATGACATAAATACCTTCGACAGAAACTCTAAAACTCCTTGCAATGGTTTCATCATCCGTTTTTGAGAGGCATTTATATACCCCTTCGTCATTGGGTATTGCTTCGGTGATTGTCAAAAAATACTCATCCCCCTTTTCTCCGATTTTATATGGTTCTTCATCTGCAATTGGTTTATCGTCTTTGTACCACTCTATCTCTGGACGAGGAGTACCTGTAATTTCTATTTTTAATGTTAGGTCTTGGCCTTCTATGATGTCTACTGGAGTTTCTTCAATGTCTGAGAGATTTGGAGTTTCTTTAATGTCTGAGAGGACTTGACGTTCTTCCAATGGGGAAACCGTCAAAACGCAAGTCGAGTCGGCCTTTCCCGCCTCGTTCATAGCTATACACTTGTATTCCCCAGCATCTTCCGGTTTACAATCCTCAACCACGAGAGAGAATAATTCAGGCTCTTTGTCGTCTACTTCGTCAATTATTATTACTCGGCCCAAGTCCTCTAGCTGCTGTCCGTTTTTAAACCATTCAACCACTGGTAGAGGATAGCCTGCCACACGTACATCAAAGCGTGCAATGGACCTTTCATTTACCTCAAAAGACGTTAACTGTTCTTTAAAAATTGGCATCGACACACTTTCCTCGACAATCAGTTCCGTCGTCATTGACGTTATTCCGCTCTCATTTTCAATCTGGCATTTGTAATCTGCTTCATCTTCAAGGCAAACCTTTTCGATTCTTAAGAGACAGAGTCCTTCATCAAAATCGGTCGTTATTCGAGGGCTCTCCTCCAAGGGTTCGTCGTCCTTGAACCATGTAATAGTTGCATCTTCAGCACCAATAACCCTGCACTGAATGGTCACTGATGTGCCTTCGACCACCTCAACCTCTTTAGAATACTCTGTAATTTGAGGGGCAGGCTGCGTACCTAAATAACAAACGTTCATAGAGAGTAAGGTATATTATCTATCGCATAGAGTTTACTCACCAAGTAAAATTATAAGATTAAAAAAGAAAATTGAAACTTATTTTTTCTTAATATAAAATATACTTAACTAACAGAAAGACAGACAAACAGGCAGTGCAACATAAAAATTGTCTTCCACTGGCGTTCTCAGTAAAATTTGAAATTAATGACGTTTTATTGCGCTCGCTTAATTAATTAAAGAACTTAAGTTAATCATAAATTCTCTATAACAGTTATAGAGTTATATTAGTTGTCAATAAACAGGTAGTGTGATAAGCAGCGGTAAGGTAGAGGAAAACACAACTGTATTTTTTTTTTCTTTCCTCTTGTGCTCCGACAAGGGACTATAAACGTCCTAAACAACAGTATACGTATACACTTTTTTCAACTTTTCCCCCTTTTTTTTTCGCTTATTTTACTTTTCTTGCTGTTCCATTGCATCAAAAAGCTAACAACGGGACGAAAAATCTCTTATTAGACTATTATTTCAATGCTGACAAAGTTATCTGGGCTGCAAGCATTTCCAAGAAAGTGGCTTTTTTTCCATTGCATCAAAAAGCTAACCGTGGGACGAAAAATCTCTTATTAGACTATTATTTCAATGCTGACAAAGTTATCTGGGTTGCAAGAATTTCCAAGAAAGTGGCGGTTCATCTCGGTGCGGTTAAATGGCACAACATGGCCGCGATGACGTGCAATCAAAAAATTAGCGCAACAACAACTTCCAGTTTACTCGGTTTTCGGCTTACTTCAATCAAATAAATAAAAATTCAGAACTGCAAAAACGATAAAAAAACTTGTGTCTGGAGCTGTTAGAGCTCTCTAAATCACTTAACATTATCATTCATTGACGTATTGTTAATGTTAATCGATTACAAATTTCCATATATCGATTGACTTGACAGTAGAAATAAGCAATTTAACCAAACATCAGTTACCTAAAAAGTGCCTTCTTTCACGTTAATTATAAAATATACAACAATAATTTCTTCATGCAATTCGCAGTCTTCGAGTGTTAGAACTAATAGAGCAAATCTACCTTCAGTGACTTCGTAAGAGCGATCATCTTTAGTTAAAGCTTCAATAACAGTTAAATCTTGATCTTCTATCTTGGCCTTCGTGTACTTTTTCTCGTCGACCTTCCATTCTACTGTTTCATCTTCGAAACCATTTATTTTCATTGAAATCTCATATTCGCCACTATCAGTTACGTTTACCATTTCGGTTGTTTCAGCCTTCTTTACAACGGTAGGCTTTTTTTCATAAACCTCTTCTGGCTTTACTTTCTCTTTGGGTTCTGAAGGCATCTCTTCCGCAGGAGTTTTGTACACTGGTTTATCAACAACTTTCTTTACGACAGTAGGCACTTCTTCATAAACCTCTTTTGGCTTTACTTTCTCCTCGGGCTTTGAAGGCTTTCTTTCTTCCTTGCCCACATCAGGAATGGTAAATTCTACAGTGGGCATCTCTTCCGCAGGAGCTTTGTACACTGGTTTATCAACAACTTTTTTTACAACAGTAGGCTTTTCTTCATAAACCTCTTCTGGCTTTACTTTCTCCTCGGATTTTAATGGCTTCTTTCCTTTTTTGCCCACGTCAGGGATAGTAAATTCTATAGTGGGCATCGCATCCTCAGGAGTTTTGTACGCTGGTTTATCAACAACTTTTTTTACGACAGTAGGCTTTTCTTCATAAACCTCTTCTGGTTTTACTTTCTCCTCGGGTTTTAATGGCTTCTTTCCTTCTTTGCCCACATCAGGAATGGTAAATTCTATAGTGGGCATCTCTTCCGCAGGAGTTTTGTACACTGGTTTATCAACAACTTTTTTTACAACAGTAGGCACTTCTTCATGAAACTCTCCTGGCTTTACTTTCTCCTCAGGTTTTAATGGCTTCTTTCCTTCTTTGCCCACGTCAGGAATAGTAAATTCTATAGTGGGCATCTCCTCCTCAGGAGTTTTGTACACTGGTTTATC
>NW_022258503.1:2897-40951 GCF_009602425.1 Actinia tenebrosa | reverse complement strand
ATTACAGTTCGATCACTTGGTTTTATTGGTTTGTYGTCTTTTGTCCAAGTCACTTCTGGCTTTGGTTTGCCTTTGACTATGGCTGTGAGTTTCAAATCACCATCGTCAGTTATCTTAATGGGTTCTGCCTTTTCATCGATGAATACCGGGCGCTCCTTTTCTTTTGACAAAACAACTGTTTTTGTTGGTATCGTTTCTTCAGGCGCTTCTCCTTCAATTTCCACATCGAAGCTTCGAATACTTGAACCATCATTATTGCTCGCAGTGCATTTATAAACTCCTTTATCTGCAGGCGTTGGTGACTTTATCAACAATGAATACGTGTCGTTTTCCTCTGTTATAATTACTTTATCACTTGGCTTTAACCGTTTCTCTTCCTTTGACCACTCAATTTCAGGTTTAGGTCTGCCCTTTACCTTTACTGTAAGGACTAGATCACCTTCATCGGTTACTTGCAGAGGAACTATTTCAACATCGTCCTCAAATTGTGGTGCAGCTTGTTCGTAAACAGGTTGTGATTCATATGATGGCTCTTCTTTACCTTCGATTTCCACGTCAAATGACCTCACTGCTGTACCCACGGGTGTATTGGCAGTGCACTTGTAAGTTCCCTTATCGTCTGCAGTCGGTGACACAATGGTAAGAGTGAATGTATCATCTCGTTCCGTAAAATCGTAGTGACTGCTTGGTTGAATTGGGACGTTGTCCTTTGACCACTCAATGTCTGTATTAGAGGTATCGGCGACTCTTACCGTAAGATTGACATTTCCCTCGTCTGTCATTTCAAAAGGAACTATGCTTTCATCAACGAATATTCTTTTTTCCTCCTGTGTGGTTTTTACTTTTAGACTCGGTTCTGGTTCACGACCAACATATTCAAAATCAACGTCAAATGTTTTGACATTAATTCCAACGTCGTTACTAATTGTGCACTTGTAAACTCCTTCGTCCTGCTTGGTAGGCTTATTTATGATCAAATAGTACATATCATCAACATATTCTTCTTGGAAATGATCATCTGAAGTGATTATTTCATCATCTTTGGTCCATTTTACTGTTGGCGTGGGCTTACCTTTTACTCTTACAGTAAGTTTAATGCTACCATCGTCCGTTACTTGGAATGGGACGACGCCCTCCTCCATGAATACAGGCAAATTCACTTCTAGAGGAGTTTCCTTAGTTGGCTTGTCCCATTCAATGTCAACGTTAAATCTCTTTACGCTGACACCGCCCTTGTTTGAAGCAGTACATTTGTAAGTACCTCGGTCAGTTTTTGTTGGACTTTTGATAGTAAGAGTAGACACATCGTCAACACATTTCAAACTGAATTTTTTGCTCTCAGTTATTTCTTTGTCATCTATAGACCACATTATCTCGGGCTTAGGGTGACCTCCCACTTTAACAGTAAGCACTACATCTCCATCATCCGTTGTTTTAAAGGATGTGACATCTTTGTCGATAAAATATGGCGAAACATATTCTTTTGTTGGACTCTTCTCAATAACAGGTGGTCTTAGATCTTCGACAGTGACATCAAACGATTTTGAATTAACACCAGCCTCGTTGGTAACGACACATTTGTATATTCCTTGATCGTGGTCCATTGCACGTTTTATTGTAAGCATATGCAGGTCGCCTTCTTGACGCATTGAGTACTTTCGACTTTCTTTGATTTTCTTGCCGTCTTTTTGCCATTCTACTTTACCAGACCCGGAAAGCTTTACCGTCAAAGTGAAATCTCCATCATAGCTTACCCTGTATGGTTCAACCTCAGTGACATCAATAAATCTTGGTAAAATTAACTCTTCACTTAGTGCACCTTTAACCTGGTGACTTGGTTTTACTGCTTCAATATCAACATCAAATGTCCTTGTAGCTTTTCCAGAAGTATTTGAGATTACACATTTGTACATCCCAGTATCATTGATCGTCGGTTCTTTAATAATTACTGTATGCAAATCGTCTTCACTACTTATACTTATGCGGTCAGATGATTCAAGTGACGCACCATCTTTGGACCACTCCAATGAAGGTTTTGGAACTCCATATATTCTGACCTGTAGTTTAACACTGCCATCCTCAGTTATTTCGAAAGGCACTGGAGCAGTTGACCCCTTTTCTATGAATTGCGCTCTGACGTTTCCAACATCTTGTGGGATAGACACTTCCTGCGCTGATGTTCCAGTCTCGATAGTTACATCGAACGTCCGGACGTTGGTCCCTCGTATATTTTTGGCGACACAGGTATAACTTCCAGCATCACTACTGACAGGTGACTTTATAATGAGTATGTGAGTATCTCCACGTATTTGGACTTCAGTCCGTTCGCTACCTCTAACAGGTTTTCCATCTTTTAACCATTCAACGTCCGGCTCAGGATAACCAGTCACTCTTGTTTGCAGCTTTATATCCCCGTCCTCAGTGACTTCATACGGAGAAACTCCTTCTCTATCAGAAAACTGTGGAAAGTCTTGATCTTTATGGACAAATGCTTGCAGTTTGGGCGTAAAAGATTCGACGTCGATGGAAAACTTCCTGATTGCTGTTCCTGCTTCATTCTTAGCTTCACACTTGTAAAGGCCAGAGTCTTCTGCAGTTGAACTTTTTATCGTTACTGTATAGACGTTGTCTTTACAATCGATAGAAATACGGTCGTCTTCTTCCAGAGGTAAATCATCCTTAAACCATTTTACATCCGGCATTGGCTGTCCTTTAACTTTTACCTCTAGAATAAGGTCACCATCATCAGTCATGATAAGCGGTGATTTTCCTTGAATTTCTTCGAATGATGGGCGTTTGTTTTTGTCTGGCCTTTCAACTCCTACCTCAAAGGATCTAGAGGCCATTCCACGATCATTTGAAGCCCTACACTTATACACACCTTTGTCGTCATCAGTAGGAGATTTGATAATAAGTGTATGTAAATCATCGAAGCTTTTAACATCAAAATGAGGACTGCCTATGATAACCTCGTCATCTTTCATCCATACGACATCTGGTGTAGGACTTCCACCGACCTTTACTTCTAGCTTAACATCCCCAGTCTCGGTTACCTCGGCGGGTGTTACTTTTTCTCCCGTGTCAATAAAATGTGGTCGATCTTTATTTACTTCGGTATCAAACCTCATGGTACCAGAATCAATAACCTCTACATCCCCTCCCTCTGCTCCAATATCAAAGGAAATTTCTTCCCCGAGATTTACAGTTCTAATTGGAACAGAAGTGGGCCCACGTGGGTGTGGATTTCCCGGGTGTGGGTTTCCTGGGCGTGGATTGTGAGGGTTTTTTCCTTCTAGCAGCTGTTCTTGCTCAACAATGACTGAATAATCCAGGTCATCGTTTTTTATCTCTTCGCCCATTACAATAGTTTGTTGCGCTGGTTTCACCTTTTCTTCCTTATCTTTTGGATGAGGGTTTCCTGTTTTTTGAGGAGATTTGGATGGAGCTACTTCTTCGGGACGTCCAACTTGTAATTGGATTACCGGGTTTATAGCATCACCTGTTCCAAGATCAAGCTTTACTTCTTCCCCGATAATAACAGTTCGCTTTGAAGTTTCAGGTTTATCTTTTGTATCATCTGGACTAATTGTTTTTGGCTTTGAAGGATGTGGATTTGTAGGCTGCTTTTTGTCTGGTTGGTTAACCTGAATTTGGATAACAGGTTTTGACAAATCTTCCGAACCCAAATCCATTTTTATTTCCTCTCCCAGAACATAAGGTTTCTGTGATGGAACTGGCTGCGATTTTTTAGGTTCCACAGGCTGTGCTCCTCCGATATTGAATGTTATTTCTTTATTGAGATCCATTGCTTTTTCTTCTTTCTGAAGAGGTTCTTCCAAAACTGGCTTCCGTGAACCTAATGTCTTAGTCAACTCCTTATTAACCTTGATCATCTGTTCTTCCATTTGTGGGTTGATTTGGAATTTTACTTCTGAAAAAGATTGGTCTTTCCTGATTTCAACGACAACCTCTTCTCTTTCTAAAGCGTCATCCTCGGGAACATCCTTTACTCCAAATTTTAAAGAGAGTTCTTTATTAAGATCAATGAATTTTTCGTTTCTTTCCTTTTCTATCTCTTTCGGTGATTTGGGTTTTCCTTTAACTTGCAGGTATGTATCACAGGTTTGTTGTTGCTCCCCACTGCGAATTACGCAACGTATATTGCCACTGTCATCAGAATTTACATCTTCGATAATCAGTTTGTATCGTCCCTCCTTCTTGTCTTCAGAAATTCGAAATCGTCCCCGATTTTCAACCTTTTTTTCATTCAGATACCAATCAACATCTGGGAAAGGCTGCCCAGATACTACTAAATCGAATTGTGCTGTGTTCCCAGATATCTCAATTACTGGCTCCGGTCTTTTCATAATGATAACTTCAGCCTCTTCAACTAGAACCTCGGTGGCACAAGAAGCAGTACCGAATTCACTACTTGCAACACACTTGTATAGACCCTCATCATCTAGGTTGACGTCTTTGATTTTCAAGGTACAAACTCTGCCATTGAAAAAGCTTTCAAATCTTTGAGAATCTTTTAGAGGAAGTCCATCTTTGTACCATTCAATGGTTGGTTTTGGATTTCCAGTCACCGTACAAACCAAAGCAACTGTTTCTCCTTCTGTTGTTTCAACAGGTTGAATCAGCTGAAGAAACTGTGGTGGACTTCCCGTTTTTGGAGGAGCTGTACACAAAGGGATAGTTTCTTGTTCTTAATCAAGAATGGATAAAAATGTACAAGTTTGCACCAACGGCGACTGGATTGATTTGCGTTGTATACGTACGATGGAACTGATTGCGTGTATGATTCCACTGACGAGTGCCAAAAAGTTCAAGAAGAGCGATCTTCATCACAAGACAGGCAATCATTGAAATATGGTATATTCCAGCATGCACAATCACCATGCATCATCAGTGCAGTATTTGCGTTTGTCAAGAAGAGAAATCATCATCACAAGAGAGGCAATCATTGAAATATTTTCCATGCCAACATGCGCAATCACCATGCATCATCAGTGTAGTATTTGCGTATGTTAAGTATCACGAAAATGAATAAGAGTACATTGGTTTTCGTATGTTGAGACGATCGTGTGTCACTCCTTATCTTGAAAAATATTATCTTAACGTTATTTGATGAGAGAAAAATCAGTGATTATATAGACATGCAAAAAGTTCAGGTGACTATGACTCTCAATACTTCAGAAGACAATGATTGGATTCAGATGTATTATTTGAGCACTGTGAAAGTACGGTTGCAAAAAACACATTTTTCCAAGCATCAGAACTAACCATATACGGTTCCGAAGAAGGATCCTCGAGTTTCGGTCAAACAGAGGTTTGATGACAAACATCCAATTCCAAGAAGAACGACGAATATACACCTCTGGTTCAATAATGTTTCCTTTAACTAGATTCCGAAATGTTGCGAAATAGTGAATAATGCAATCTTCAGTTTCAAAAGAGTCAGACACCATTTAACTTTATTTTATTACTCATTAATTTACAGTTAAGATATATTGTAAATTAATAATTCTAGCTTAAGCCGCATCCCTGCAACAATGAAATAAATAACATGCCTTACGTGCGCTTTGCATGCACCTCGTAGTAGCTACCGCATTACATAGTAGTTAAAATGTTATATGAATAGAATAGATCATCATTCCATATAAATACATGCATTCTATTAGTAAATAAATATAATTAAAACTAAGAATAAAAGAATTTTTTGAGTAGGTATTGTAAGACAAGAAGACATACACAAGTAAAATTCTTTTTTTAATTCTTAAAAACATTCTTACCTTCAATATCCAGATTGTAAGTCCTCTTGGCAGCTCCGGCGTTATTCTCTGCAATACAGGTGTACGCACCAGAATCCGTAGGACTTGCACCTTTGATTGTAAGTGTGTACTTATCAACAGTGTTGCACAGAACGTAATGTTTACTTTCTGTGATGGGTTTATCGTCTTTCTCCCAATGGACATCGGGAGCAGGGCTACCCCTCACTGTCGCTTCTAAGGTAATATCACCACCCACTTCAAACTCTGTTGGTATGCTTGGACTCTCGTCCGAAAAGTAAGGTGGGAAAGGTCTTATATTTATGGTAAGCTCTCCGTAGCAACTCGTTTGGCCAGCTTCATTAGTCGCTGTGCATCGGTATCGACCTCCATCATTTGGAATACAATTTCTGATGACAAGTGACCGCTGATCATCATCAGAGCGAGTTTCAATTCTATCAGTGTCAGACAAGGGACTGTCATCCTTGAACCACTGGACATCAGGCACGGGTGTACCAGACACTCGCACATCAAATTGCGCAAGATCTCCTTCATACAGCTCGATGGTACTCATTTTTCTCACGAATTCGGGAGGCACAACCGCTTCGTCAACTAGCAATTCCACTTTGCAAGAATCTTTGCCCGCTTTGTTTGACAGAATACATGTATATTCTCCTTCATCATTCAGCATTGCATCCATGATTGTAAGAACGGAGCGGTTTTCTTCAAAGTCCAGTTGGAAACGATGACTATTTCCTATAGGCTTACCATCCTTCAGCCATTCGGTTTCTGGTAGAGGTAGGCCTGAAACAACAGCTTCAAACCGTGCTGTAGCGCCCTCTGTGATTTCAATGTTTTTAGGCCTGGTTACAAATTGTGGTGCTCTCATTGTTTCCTCAACTAAAACCTCTGATTTACATGAAGCCTCTCCAGCGGTGTTTTTGGCAATAAAGGTATATTCAGCTTCGTCTTCTAGTTTTACATTGGAAATAGACATTATATGTACGCGGCCGTCAGATTGCATACTTATTCTATCCCCCGGCTTCACAGGTTTACCATCTTTGAGCCAATGAACTGTTGGTTTTGGCTGGCCACTTACTTCGACTTCAAGGTCTACTGTACTCCCTTCCAAAACTTCTTTGTCTTCAAGCTTTTGTAAGAATTGAGGAGAAATGTCTTTTTCTTGTGGGATGTCAAATTTCAACTCAACAGGGCTTTCATCTTTTGGAGCAACCGTAAAGGTAATTTCTTCCATGACCTGTTTGGGCTTTGCTTCAATAACCAGATTTGCAACAGAAGACACTTCCCCAGCACTGTTTCTTGCGGTACACTTTATTTCAGCAGTATCCTTGATATTGCATTTGTGTAGCGTTAGGAAGTTTAATTCTTTGTCGCGACTTGCCTCAAATCTATCGCCAGCTTCTATAAGAACATTGTTCTTGAACCAAAGAACTTCTGGTTCAGGTATTCCTTCAATCTCAGCCACAAACTTGACTTGATCACCTTCCACAGCTTTCACACTTGTTAATTCCTTGATGAATTCAGGTTTTTTCGATCGTTCATCTACAAGCAGTTCAGCACTACATTCTACAGTACCGTGGTCATTGCTTACCACACATTCGTACTCTGCCTCGTCATCAAGCACCGCCTCTTCGATCTGGAGGATGTGCTTATCTCCATCTACCATGACGTGAACGCGCCTGCTTTCTTCAATAGGTTTTCCTTCAGCTCTCCACTCTACAGATGGTTTGGGTGTACCACTTACGAAAACCTCAAGCCGTACTGCATCTCCTTCAATCACGTGAAGTTCTGTTAAGTTTTTGATAAATTTAGGAGCCTCGCCAGCTGGCTTTTTCAGTGGAAGAACGCGTTCCTCTACCCCAGAAAGGGTTGCTGCAGTACTGGCTTGGCCAGCATCGTTCATAATGACACATTTATAATTACCATAATCTTCACTGGTAAATCCATCTATTAACAAGACTGCGGAGCCTAGATGTTTTTCGATATTGAATCCGTCATCTTTGGTAATCTCTTCATCATCCAAATACCATTTGACCTTTGGTTCTGGTGTTCCCACGAAATTCACGGACAGCTGGACATCGCTTCCTAATTTGACAGTTAGATCATACAGCCTCTTTGTAAATTTTGGTGGAACTGAATCCAAAGTAACGCTAAAATTGGAGGTGCAATCCGCTTCGCCGTATGTATTTCTTGCTTTACAAACGATTCTTCCAGTGTCATCTTTTCGGCAATTGGATATGACGAGTCTGTGGATGTTTCCTTCTTTCTGTGTTTCAATTCTACGTCCTGGTTTAAGCTGTTTTCCTTCTTTGAACCATTCAACAACTGGTTCAGGATTTCCATCCACCCGAACTTCAAAGCGCGCTGGCATTCCATCCAGAACTACGGTGTCCTTTAGTTCTTTCGTGAACTCAGGAGCAGATCCTTTAGGTGATATTTGAAATGTCGCAGAAGTGGAATCTTCGCCTGCAGTATTTGTTGCCTTGCAAGTATAGGTGCCTTCATCGTCAGGATTTACCCCTCGAATGGTCAAGATACAAAGATCTCCAGGACGGATTTCGATGTGGTGTCTGTCATCTTCTATCACTCTTTTTCCATCTCTATACCATGTTATCTCTGGTCTTGGTTTACCAGTAACGCGACACTCCAAGATGATCGTATTTCCCTTGGAAATCTGCACATCAGACAGTGATTCCACAAACTTTGGTTTTGCGTGGACATCTTGTTCAGTTGCCTTGACATCTTCTGCAGTAACATCTTGAGGCTTTGGTATTTTAAGTTCCACAGGCTGAAAGTCGAACGCCGCTTGACCATCGAGAGTCAGTGTGATGGGTTGAGGCTCTTTTCCAATTTGACTGTTGGAAAAGATACAAATAAATTTTAGCAAAACAAAATATAAATCGAAAGAATTTTTATGGAATTTTTAAAATCCTATTAATTCCCAAAAGCAATCTTTGTTGGGATGATGACCTTTTACAGAAATGATTCAAACATAATTTTGGAACGATATTTCTCTACATTTCATTTTTGCAGTCTTCTTATGCGATAAATAATTCAATCCCCATTTCAGTTACACCACTCTTAACGTATTATGACTTCTATGTTATAAGTATAGCTTAAGTTTGTTACTTTATAAAGATAAGAAAAGCGTCGATATTTTCTTTAAAAGGATGACAGATATTAATAATCTAGTTCAAGTACATACAATGTTGCTGCAGTTTCTTCTCTCCTTGGTTCTAAAAATGATAAAACAAAACTGCATAAGTATCTTACGTAGTACCAACCTCAACTGAACCACAAAGTTTGACTGTTGATA
Source organism: Actinia tenebrosa (assembly GCF_009602425.1). The sequence goes on along the minus strand of NW_022258503.1, from coordinate 31,843 downwards.
AAGTTTACCTGGCATGGATTCTTGGACATCTATTGTGGTTTCAGATACAATTTTTTCCTGTGAAAAGTAAAATTATATCATGAAAACACGAACGAATACACAGAATTCGACATGGTATAGTACAAAAGAGTTGTTTTGCACAAAGTATGACGTTACTTACTGGTTGCGGCTTCTTGACCAACTCAGCGGTGTAACCTGGAATAAAATGGGGAAAAAAAGCTATATAAAAATACGATCTGAGTTGAATACCATGGAATATCCCACTAGTCCCTTTGTCCCTTTTTTAGTATACACACGGGCCTGAAGGCTGTAAAAGCGTTGTAGAACTATTTTATTCCACACCATTGTGTGTAGCCTGCGTTCAGCCGGTTTAATTTCCTAAACCGGCTGAACGCAGGCTACATTATGTGAAGAAATTCAAAAACCCACTATGCGTGATGGGAAGAAAGAGTGGAATACCACAAAATAAAAAAATGTTTTTCCGCCTTCTAATTGGCTGAGTTTTCCATGGTTTGGGATGAAACGTGATGGTTATTATGTTCATGGAATTATCAAATTCACACTGACGAGGAAAAAGCAACGATTAGCAATAATCAAATCGTACCTCCTTTCAGAGTTACTTCAGCTGTTGATGTTCTTCTCTTCAGTATTTTGGAAGGCACCCACATCTCATCGCCTTGGGAACCATCAACTCTCAACTTCACAACTTTGTACATGCCAGGCCGCGAAAGCTTGTCAACTACAAGTACACTTTCTTCTCTCTTTAAATCGCCAAGCTCGTCTTCGTAGTCTTCGATTGCAACGCACATTTCGACTCCAACAGGCATTCCAACTGTGATCTGCAATCTATTGGAAATGAAAAATTGATGCAGTAAGATACTGAACCAGACGTAAGAGTAACACGAGGACATGTCTGTCATTCGGAATGGCCATCCATTGACTAGGCCTAGCTAACTGAGAGCTGGCTGGGGCTATGCGGTAAATGCACATTCACATCGAAAGCGTGGTACTGATAAAAATAGAGACTAAATGGAGTTGAATTGCCAGTGAACTGAACAATGAAACCTTGTGATTGTGTGATAAAATGACATTTGCGCGCCTAACCGCATAAATCGATATATCCATTTTTTTCTTCTATTTTTGTATTCAGTATAAATAAAGAAAAGACACAGATTCAAACTTACTCTGTTTGTTGTCTTATCTCATCACACAGACGATCCAATATGTCTTTTGCTTCCTGCAAATAAATGTTTATCAACATGAAAATAGGCCTTTCGATAAACACTATATTACCTTTAAAATTAAAATCATATATTACTAAACAAAATCAAGCAGCCATTGTTTCAAGTTTCAGAAATACAATTGACTTGCTTTTCCTTTAGAATCAAACAAACTGCAGTGGAAAGTCCGAATAAAAACAAATTTAAGCCTGGATAATATGCAATAAAACGGTTTCCGAAAAACATGATGGGTTGCAAGCATTCCCAAGAGAGTTAAAAGACAAAACCATGGCGGCCATTGTGGTACCGTTAACAATAGATTCTAATGAGAAATCTTTTGTTAGAATGGCACCAACATGGCCGCGATGACGTAACGTGCAAACGAGGAATAGGGTTGCTTCCTGATGTATGACTGACCTTAATATCTCTTGTGTCAACTCCGGCATCTAGAGCAACTTCCAGCATCTCCGTCAAAATCTCTCTGTACTCAAAAACACGTTCCAGTGGCCGCTGCAGAAGAGTGACGAGGGGTCGGGTGTTGTGCCTCTTCCTGCATATCTGAAACAGTAAAGGTCTGATTAATAACCTGTAGAATGTCACAACGTCCATAATATACGACATAACAAAATGGAAAAAATTGGAATGATGAAAATATGAAAATAAAAAATCGAGAGAGGAATACATTAATACCTCAAAATATTCGGTTGGTGTGGACGCCAAGACCAAGTCGGAATCTTCCTTTCCATCACAGAAATCTAGATATTTATAAAGGTTGTGTTCCTATAACAAAATTAAAAGTTGAAACTAAATGCTCCCCAAAAATTCATAATTTAGCATCAAGGAAGATGGACATTCAAACGATACTAGGCTTCATAGGCTGGATAAAATTAAAACAAATAAGTTTTCAGCAAGGATTCTTTGAATTATCCTGGTATTAGGTAAGAGTCGCTTACTGTAGTTTATTAATTCATAATTAATTCAGCACTATGCAAAAACCCACTGTCGCATTCTTACCCTTGACGAAAATGGACGTCCAATATGGACAGGTGTGCTCTTCAACTTCTTCAGCTCTTGTACAAGAACCCTGTATACAAGAAAATAAATAAATGTCCAAAAATTTTATATTCATTCATCATGCATTTGTGACCCGGGACTAACCCTGAGCGACAGAGAACTCGAAAACGGAGTATTCCTCGTTGCAAGAGTAGATCTGTTCCTTGCATCTCTTATCATAGTTAATGATTCGAGGGTTCGATTTTCCTCCGTTAACAAATATTACTAAGATTTGTAATAAAAAAATCAAATTCCCCCATCCCCTTTTCTAATTCTGAAAGTCTATTCAGTAATCAAAACCTCTCTTAAAGAATTCACCATTTTCCATATATCGCGGTTAACTGGTCAAACGCAAAGCATTCAGTCGAGGTTGCAAGGTTCAAATTTGAAAAAATCCTTTGCAAGTACCTTGGCGCCTCGCTTAAGCGCTTTGTGTTTGACCAGTGAACCGATGTATGGAAAATGGTGAATATCTTTAGGAGAAAAATTATTTTACTTTAGAGGCATTGAGTACGTACACTTTATGGAAGAAGTAAATTTCCTCGATGTTACTAAAAATGGCATCTTTGTTGTCTGCTAGATCGGCTGGAGCACTGTCCATTTCATACATATAGTCCTGCATATCAAAATATCAATCAGCATATGAATGAGCATATGAAAATGTTGTGGGGAAAAAGAGTCATCGCTTGATAAAGGGATTTTTCCATAGAAACAAATACCTTAACATATATAACTACAAAATAATCCCATACCTCAACAATCGACCTAAGTTCGTCAACGTAATTCTCCTCGCTGTCGATCAATATCCTTGTCAATTCATCCAATCGAGTTAATGCAGCTTGTTTTGCAGTGTCCAGTGGTTTTGGCTTTGGTTTTGCCTCTACGAATGGTCCCTGTAGTTTGAATTCCACTGGAGCAAAACCATCACTAGGTGGGGCAAATTGTGCCTCGGATTCCGTCGTCTCTGGTGAAGAACTTTGTACGGAAGGTATGATTGGAGGGGAAAATACGATGGCTTGGCCAGCAAACTGTGGAACGTATACTTCGGTACGACCAGGCGGTCTAAAAAATGTAGACCTTCTTTAAAATTCATTTCCCAAAAACTTACATCTGAATACTAACGTTATTCTTACCACTTTTGACCTATTTTTACTTAGCCTTGTGGTTATTACAGACAACCTGTACCGTCTTTTCATTTATCTGCCTTAGTATATATACTATAAATAACTGTTTTTATACTATCTAGATTTATTAAATTATCTATATTGTATATATAAAAAAAAAGAGAGTGGTACAATAAAGTTGTTGTTGTTCTAAAAGATTAGGAATCGTTGATGAACATTGCTACCCTGGGTTCCACTCGCTTTCTCGCTCCAGTGCTCCTCGGTCGTAGGTTTCTTTATCGCGAGAGAATATCGAAACATACCACCGATAAACACTGGAACGAGAGAGCCTCTGGGCAGGGCAGTCACTGAGAAAGAAGCTAGATGATTTTGTAACAATATGCGAAAGAAGGAAGAAAAGAAAGAAAAAGAAAAACTGAGACAGAAATAAGGTTTCATTTACAACTTACACTCTCTCTCTTGGCTCCAAAGAATCCTCAATCTTTCTACAGATTTGTTCGTTGGAATCCTTCATATCTCCATCGGGCTCTTCCAGTTCTTCAAGCCTGGGATGTTTGCCTTCAGGAGCTGCCTGTAGATCTACTTTAGAGAGAACTCGTACCTCCATCTGACCACCAGGAAGAGCTATAGAAAGGTCAAGAAAAAGGGTTAAGATCAACACCCGGCGAAGCTAAGAAGGCGAGTTAACAAAAAAACTGCTAAACAATGGATGAAGTATGATTATATACCTGATCCGTCGTCGTACATGTAGTATTTTGAAGTGATTTCAGGAGCTTCTGGAACTAATGTCTCCACTTCTGTTCGCGTTTCCTGCTTTACACTCGTGGTTGTCTCTCGAGTTGTTGTTTTCCATGTTCTCTTTCGGGTAAATTGTGGGCTTTCTGGTTCTTCTGGTGGAGGTGATCGATAATTAACTACGTTCATGTCGGTCTCCACCTGTAAAGAAACCAAACAATTGAGATTGCTCAAAGCTAGCTCAAATAATGCAATCACACAAAAAAAAAGGCTTCAAATTCTAGGGCATTTTTCATATTATGACTGTGAAACGGAACGGCAGAAGACACTATCTTGGTACGGAATTGAGGACATCCTTTTATTTCAACCACAGGGAAGGAGATTATGGCTCACTCAGTAAAAAATGCTAACACACGGTACCGAGCACGGCACGGCACTCCAAGCCCAACATTTAAGCAAGGAATACTCACAAGAAGGAACGTGAAATTAATGATGAAATCGAGGACTGACCTGCACATTTTTATGGATAACTGGTCCCATGGTAGTAACAGTAACGTCTCTTTTGACGACCTCAGTGCCTCTTGGGGCCATGGTAACTGCATACTGAGGTTCTCTTCTTGTGTCTTGATCGATTTGGACCATGATTTGCTGTTCCGGGGCACCAGTATCCCTTCCTACGACCTKCCCTCCCTCGAACCATCCTCTGATTTCTGTCTTGATTATTGGTTCAATTTTTTCCTCTGCATCGGACGACACGGATCCATCTGATTTTATGCTGACCATTACTTGTGCGCGCTTGCCAGGTCCTGCTTCTTCGAAAGCAGTACCACTTCCACGCCGTTTCTGGCCCAGAACACCATCTAAGAATGTTGTCAGGGTGGTACGGATAGGCACCGGCGCAGATTCTTCAATTGTGTCTGGAGGCCTACTTTGAAGGTCTCTCTCATAGGTGTCGAGACTTTCAGCGAAATCTTCTATGGCCTGGAGAAGTTAACATTTAAATAAAAACGAGTTAAACCAAAACGGATTCAAAAAGGTCAAACAAAGCAAAGACCGAAATCCTAGCTAACAAACTCCGATATCAAACATTATACTTGCATTGGGGGTGGGGGGAGATGGAGGCATTACAGGTGAAAACTTTAACACAATTATTTAATATATGCAGGGTGTGTATGAACTAAAAATTTATTTAATTGGTTAATACCTCTGGTGGTAATCCCAGACGATTTCTTTCCCTCAGCTTCTCTGCCAAACGGTAAAGGTCGTTATCCATTAAATCAAACTTGGTAGCTACTTCTCTCTGCTTGGCAACCAGTTCCTTGGCTTTGCGTCTGGGCGCATCGATAATCAGTTTGGCAGACAAGTCAGATATTTTCTTCAGGCGGGTTTCCTGTTTGTTAAGACCTGGCCGGATAAAACCTTCTAGGAGATCTAGGAGATCGATGACTTGTTCTTCTGTGCGACATTGCTTGGCTTCCTCGCGTGTTGTCTGCAAGAAGTGTTCACTGTCGCTTGTCCAGGTAACGGCCTATTCAAAACAAAAGACAAGTGATGAAAAAAAGTAAAAAAAGAAATATATGTTATTTGGAAAAACTGTGCCCGAGGTCTTGAATATACGGACAGAGGTCGTTGGGCCGAGGTCCGTTTACGAGACCGAGGGCACAGTTTTTCCCTATCCGGACCAACTATAGGACGGTTAATAACTTATTTATTTTTTCCCGTTTTTTTTTACTTGTTTTTGTAATCGTTTTGTTTTGTGGTTTAGCGGCAATGGACACCGGTCCGCGAGCAGATACTGACAAAATACCGCCCGCTCAAACAGCCAATCAGAACGCACGATTTTTTAGGATATCGAACCGGAAAAAAATAAAGAAAGATAAGATACACGAGAAAGATGCTGATAACATATGTGAAGAGAGTATTACACAATACCTGTTCATACAGTTGGTGGAATTCAATGGATGCTTCCAGCATTGTGCGATGTTCCTCAATTCGAGATAGGAACCTCTTCCATCTTGTTTCCATGGAAGACACTTGATTCTGTATAGATGGCGCATCTTGATGTCCTTCACTTACAAGCCGACTGGCCTCTTGTACGAGATGTATTACCTCGTTATCTGTTGGCTATGCAAGCAAAGATAAAGAAAAATAAGCGACAAAAAAAACTACACCATAATTTAATGAAAGAGTTATTAGGGCCCTAACAAACAGTCCCAGTATTTGACCGAACATCTGACCCAACAAGGTCCTTTTTCATGCAGCAGCCCTGTTGGTCTGAACGATAGATTCCACCACGCGTAGCCTCGCATTCAAGTGTTTGAGGATAAATTTATGCAGGTTAAACAAAAGTTCTTATTCTCATGATAATAAACATGGCCGCTGTGTGATGAAGGTCCATTTACCCAACAGTTTTAGCCAATATTTTGAGCGAACATTGTTAGCAGCCATAACAAACGATCCCAACATATGGCCCAACAAACGTTGGCAAAATGTTGGGTCAAATGTTTGGACCGTTTGTCAGGGCCTTTAGTATTTCGTCATACCTTGACTGATTCTAAGAACGTGTCTGATTCTTGCAGGAGTGTGACGGCATCCAGCAAAGAATCGCCAAATTTCTGATTTAACGCGATCAAATCACGATTGTGTTGCTCAACCATCAAGTTAACCTGGAAAAGTCGAATAACGTCATTGCAACACAAGAAAGAAAGGTAATAGATGAAAATATTCTAAACCAGACTAAAAATACGCATACCCTGCTTATCGACTGTTCAAACTCGCAAATTTTCACGCTTTCCTCAAGTTTGCTCTTATGATGCTCCCAGAGGCTTGCCCATTCATCTTTCTTGCCCTCGCTTTCTTCAAGAAATCTCTTGATTTCTTCTCGAGACACAGTAACTGCCTCACTTGTTCCTACTTTCTTCAAAATGTCACGTCCATTAGTTATGGTGAAGTTGTAGATATCAGCCACGCTCTGGTAGTTGGCAAGATGGTCTTGGAGCATGAGCTGGGCACGGTTAAGGTCTGGTGCAACTTGCCGGCTTCGAAACTTCTGCATCATTTCGTCCATTACTTGTAGCAACTGAAAACAAATGCGGTTTCGTTATCGTCAATATCTACTTTAACAAAGATTACTCAATTAACAGAGCGGCTTAATGCTACTACAAACCATTTACAAATAATCAAACAAATCTTTAGAAAAAAAAGATGGATCGTAGACGGAATAGACCTTCTCGGCTTGGGCGTTTTCCCATTTCAGACCAGGTGTCATTCTCTTAAAAATAAGATTATTTGTATTATTTGTGTCCATAATTATGTGCCTCCTTTTGCGCATCTGCTAAATAAACAAATAATACCCTAGGGAATGACATGTTGTCTGAAAAAATTACGACCAAGCCAATGTGGTCTATTGGTGTTGACAATAAGCCTTTTCATAGTTTAAGAATCGATTCCACTGCGCATGCGATTTTATCCCGAATTTCTCACCTTCTTTTGTCTAAACCTTCTTTTGTTCTTAATTAAACAAAAGAAGGTGAAAAATTCGGGATAAAATCGCATGCGCAGTGGAATCGATTCTTAAACTATGAAAAGGCTTATTAAGATAAATTATTTCCAGCTGATTTCAAACACAACCCCATTCCCCTTATCCATAATGAAAACACTGTGACCAAATACCTTGTCAACACTAGCAAAGAAGGTCGCACACATGGCCAGTAGCACCTCGTAGTCAGACATAAGAGTCTTAAACCGTTCATATGCAATCTTCAACTCGTCTGTTACTACAGTGATGGCAGCTCGGTAGCTCTGATCTTCGTCTGCTAGTTGCTCTGCCGCTTGGAGGTGTCGTTGGACGTCCTCGTCGGTTTTCTAAGTTAACATCATATCATTAAAACATTGTACCAATGACAGGATTTAAATTAAACATTAAGAGTGATATAACCAAGACATGTATGAAATACTAGACCCCTTACAGCACTTCGGAATGCAGCTCAATCTGGGGGACAGATGACTGCAGATTCCAACATGTAAATACTCATGATTAAAGGAAGGCTAAAATCCTTCTCACCTGTGATGCTTCTCTAAACCGCCTGAGCTTCCCTTCGAGATCTTTTGGGTCTGCAGGAAGTGAATTGTAATCCACCATGACAGGGAAAAACTGTTCGCTCTGTTCTTCGATCCATGAAATCACCTTGAAAAAGAAAGCAATCATTCAAGGTTATTTGAAGAATCATAACCTCGAGCCTCTCAATTTTCTCATCCACATTTATAAAATATCGAAACGCTTTTCAAACCAAAGAGTTTGTCGCCATATCTAATTATCATAACAATGACGTAGAGAGGATACAATACTGGTGTTATCCACTTATTCTTTGTCTAATTAGTGCTATTTAGTACTAGTTATTGCAAAATGTGGCACGCTTTTAGTATTTGTAATCTACTGCCAGCGGGGTAGCACTAATACTGAAGTTTAAATGAGTCTATGCACGTATCTACCAACCTGTCTGGTATCGCGTTCAAACTGAAGAAACTCGGTGCTAAGTTGTCTGTGTCTCTGGAGCTGTTCGTCCCGTAATTTCCACAGCTGATCCAGGCTACCAAGTCTTTCTTGCAAATCGATTAAAATTGTGTGAATGGCGCGTCCAGAAGAGTCGCGGTTGAGGGAAGTGTCCTTGGGCTCCTGCAGTTATCAAAAATATCCATGAATCATTCATGAATCAAAGAGAAACAATATCAGTCAAATAGACTTTTTCTTTCCATCCCGCAACCCTACCCAAGTACAATCTATGGACTACGAAGTAGGGCTTTCGGGGGTGAGCAGGCAGGTTGCTTTCTCCATTAAAAGCAACTTTAAATTATAAAACATCTTTGGCAAAAGAGTTTCCCATATGAAAATGTGTCTCTCCTTTCCTATGGGCAGCTACCATGTAATTTTCCGGACAAACTTTCAGCCTCTTTTCGGGATGTCATTTGAAGTCATAAATCTCATACCTTTTGTAGCTGTTCCATTAAGGTGCGTGCATCTTTCTGTAACCTGTCTGATGCTGTGATGATGGTTTCTCTTGTCTGCCGCTGACGGGCAAACATTAAAGCCGATGCGTCCACGTTCTCTTTTGGTTCGTCACTAGTCAGTTGAGATTCCAAATCATTCAAGCTTTCCCATAGCTGTGAATTAATAATAAAGATATGATTGAGATAGGAGGAAAATTGCAGATTCCTTCTAAAGCACAGGAGACAACCAATAAGCATCTATACGAATCCATGATGGCTGGTCCGAGTTGTTATCGTCAACCAACATGGCCCTAGAGTACGGATTCAGTAATACTCACCGTCTTTCTGTGTCTGTGGAAGTCATAGTACATTTTGCCTAGTGTCAGCCTAAACGACAATTGACTGTTCAAGGTGGACCAAGCTCTCTTTAGTTGCTGTACTCTTTCATCATCAGGTCGTTTCGAAGTCAATTCTCTGACCTTCCCCTGCAGCTCCTTTGATAATAAATAAATGATTTAGAAATTAATTAAATGGTATTTCAAAACGTCAATAAAAACTTTCTCGACGATAACAATTTACATGTGTTGATTTCTTTTCCTTCGTTTATCATCCAAAGAATTCTATCTATGGACAGTATTTATAAACTACGCTCATCAGCAGCTGCTACGAACCAATAGCAGTTATTATGGATGCATGCAAATCAGATGCAAATGAGACAACAAGCATTGTATCGACCCGATAATAGCCTGCGTGCAGCCGTTTATTTCTCCGGTTATTATGGAGAAATAAACGGCTGCACGCAGGCTACCCAATAACCTCACTTGTATGATTCTTAAAACAAAAGAATGTCGCATTGCGCAGGAGAACACTGCCCAGCCAATGAAAATGCTCGCACAAGGAACCGTCAGGGTCACGGTTACCGTGAGGTTTTCACACACATAGAGCAGTTTTCTTATGACTGTGAAAACGTCGATGCTGTATGCATGCCTTGCTGCGACCTTGATTGTTTCTAGAATTTTGATTGGAGGATTTTTTCTCGCGCAATGTGATTGGGCTGGCGTATGCCTTGCCGTGCCACGACCGTGTTCGTGCCGTGAGCTATTCACACGAAAACTTCTCTATAAAAGTAAAAATATATCTAAATAATGAAATCTGACGTACCTGGACCTCTGCCTCTAGATCCTGGTGCTGGTTGAGAAAGTCTTGAGCAGACTTGAGTGTACAACCCATTTCTGAATTCGAGTCCATGAAGCTTTCTGCTGCATATTTGATCCAGCCGAGAACCTGATATCAAGTGAGACAATATATTTCTATGGATCTCAAAACTCATACCTTGTTAAAAAATAAACCCTTGAAATTGTTACTTTGGAATTTAGTTTAAAATTGACAGTTGATATCTACAATTATATATATCTTTAGCACAAATGAAGATTTTGTCGACTTCTGATTGGTCGAGACCCGTGGTAAATAAGAGGATCTACCAACAAATTACGTCAACAAATTACGAAACCAGCGCACGCTCGAAACCTTTTTTTTTTCTTAGTAAAAAACAAATTTTAATAAATAACCATAAATAACCACTATTAATTCATAGCAATGAGTAATTTCTAACCTGCTCAAACTCTGCATCTTCTTCTGTCGCGCCTTGCAAACTGACAACCAAAGCCTTACTTCTTGAACGCAACTCCTCGTATATTTTCACAACTACAGGCTGCTGCATGGGTTGCCCAATGCGTTCAGATAACAATCGACCTTCCCTAAGCTGTGAGGCCGAAGCTTGGCTTATCTCGCCCAAGACCTGTCTTTGTTCCTCTACAGACATCTGGTCATCCGAAAGTCGATCGCCAATTTCATCAAGCTTCTCCATTGCCTGTCAATAAATAGCAAATTCAGTCTCCAAGTCCTTTCCTTAAAATTTTATTAACTGGGACAAATATTATAAGAGTAATAGAGGATACTACATGGGCGCGTGGAGATACGAAATTTGTGAAGTGTGAGTGTTGAAAAGATCTCTCACGAGTGAATAATAAACATGGCCGCCGTGTGATAAAGGTCCATATGGTTGACTTTAGAACAAATAGTAACAAGCCGACAAACAAACCTTGTGGCCACTTCTATAGAACGCCTGTGTTTTTGTGAGTATTTTTCTTCGCTCATCTAGTCTGCTCACGAGGTTTCGAAAATCTATCTGAAGCTTGTTAACAATGACAACGGTTTCTTCGGCTTTTTGGAAGTCAGCATGAGCTAATTTCTCTGTTTCTCGCGCGAGTCTTTCTACTTGTTCTTCCTTTTCCTGTACGAAAAAAAATGAAAACAAATTATAAAAAATGCAAAAGTACAATTGCAGTCCGATCCCATAACTAGAACTATTCATCTCGCTGTCATCTCGGGGAGGACCTGGGACCGATACTGATGACAACTGCGCGGGAAACCAAACAAAAACATGTAAATTTTTAATTTTATGACTTTTCTAATGTATATGTTAAGTGTATGCCACAATTTTAATATAATTTCATAGTTTTTATAGTAAAAGATATAATAAAAGATATTGTTGTAATACGCATTTGAAAAAGCATGCTAATATTTGCGCAATATAAATAAATTTCGTTGTGATTATTGTTAGACCTTTTCGGCTTGGGAGTAACGTTTTCCCATTTCATACAGCGTGTCATTCACTTGAGTATCATTTCTTTGTTTAGCAGTGACGGATGAGAAGGAGCATGAATATGGTTACGAATGAAACAAAGAATCATATTCTCAAGAGAATGACAAATGGTCATAAATGAGAAGACAATACGCCCAAACCGAAAGGGTCTATTGCGTAGGAAAAGATCCTTACTCTTGTGGCCGCCTCGAACTTTGAATGCTCGTCGAGTAATACTTGGGTGGATGCTACGCTGTCTCCTGTGTCTTTGTAATTGAGATAATCTTCTGCTTCTTCGTGCAGCCATGTATTTAACTGAAATAGGAATAAAAATATTCAGCTGTTAATGATCCAAAGAATGAAACGAAAACGTAAGACAGACAGACAGACAGACAGACAGACAGAAGACAGACAGACAGACAGACATAAGACAGACAGACAGACAGACAGAAAACCATTTTTAGTTTGTTCGACGATACACAATTCAAGTGAAAACCGGAATAAGTGATTTATTATGGAATTCAAACAATTGCGAATGACCACAGTCATCTAATAATTACTGGGCGTTTTTTTAAAGGCTTTTATACGACCAATCTGAAGAACTAAGGTCAAAAAGTCTAGACGTCGTTCGACCAATGACTACTGACTTTTAAGAATAAAGCTTAAACATATTACCGTAGCCTAAGTGAGTAATTATTTGATAGATGGCCACTGTCAAAAACAACTGTACTATGTATTAAACATGTTTTCATCTATCTTATTTTCTTCGGGGGGGGGGGGGGATTCAAGTTCTTCAACCCAACACCTTCGGGTAGCCGGTCAAGTGCACTACTAAAACGACCAAACCTTAAAGCGACCACTTAAATAAACAATTATTATTAAGTGACCAGTCCAACTGTTATCACACAACATCGGAGACAGCTTGAGAAAGATCAAATCAATTGTCCATCAACATCCGTTCTACGTACCCTTTTGGCCTCTTCTTCTATTTTACATTTTTTGACACACTGCTCCAGGTTCTTCTTTCTTCCCTTCCAGAGATCATCTAGCTGTCGTCTACGAAGATGTAAAGCCTCGAGGACCCTTTCGATACTGTAGCAAGCTGCCTTTGTGGCATGACGATTATTGGTGTCAGCATGAACACTGGCCTGGCGCAGACGGTCAAGTAACGCCTGGCCTTTAGCTAATGTTTCCATGGATACCTCCAATACACTCTTTCGAAGGTCCTGGTATTGATTGAGTAGGGATGTGGCGGAGGTTACATCTTCTACAAGTAGAGCTCTGCTTAGCTCGTCTTGTGCTGTGGTGAATTGGTCTGTGAACTATACATGATAACCACAAAGACAGATCAAAATATTGATGATTATATGCATATAATGATAAACAAATGGCGTATTTTGATGCATGTATACAATATAGACGTGGAACATTTTACATGTATATACATATATTTTTGTATGGCAAAATGCATCGTCGTAGTTTTGGCGCAAATATTTGAAGTGGATGCTACGAAGAAAATACTAGAACTGATGAAGATCATAAAACTTTCATTTGTTTTTAAACTCAGTCTTTTAACAACTCTAAGAAAACTTATCTCCTTAACCCGTGGTTGCAAACGAGTTTCGGTGCAACATTTTTACGAAGTTTTTAGCTATAAATTTTAAAAATCGTAAAATTTTGTGAAATTTCAAAGCTTGATGCCAAGGGATTTTGGATTAAATAAAACGTGCAAAACGCATTTTTATTCACTTTGTTCATCAGCAAGGTTGTCTCCGTTACTTAAAATATATCTTCTTAAAATGTATCTTAGTTTCACATAGTTATTTCAATAAACCCCAAAACACAGATTTTAGAATAAATGAGAAAACATAATATCAAAAGTAATGGTCTTTGTTTTCAAGATTCTCGGTGCTGTGAATTATATTCCTCAATGGACTTTCATTATAAACGCCAGTAGATGTCATGCAGCTCCCGACAATGAAATGAAAAGTCCCCTGGAGGTATTTATATCACGCCTTTATAATACAAACGTGTTGCTTATAGTACGCATGAAATCAGAGTCGAATCGTCTAGGAGTGTGCATGATGAAAAAGGTCAGCCATTTGTATTTGACATTTCTTCGTACAAGACACCTTTATCTCAAGTCACGCAAGGCAACTATGAACTGTTTGAGTGATCGAGACTCGCATTAAAATTGTCAAAATCTGTTACATGACATCAAGAAAAATATTAAGAAGACTACACTTTGAACATTTCTACWGAGACAATTTCTTATATATTTGATTATAAAAGAGTTTATTTTATCATTTGCGCCATCGTGATCTTGGGATTGTATTGGGGATGCAAAATAGATGTATCGCCCTTGGAAGTTTGATTTGAAAATTTAAAACCRACGCATAGTGATATGATCTTAAAGTTTGAAGAGCGAAGTACCTATGGAATATCTCTATATACTCTAACCTCAAATATTTAAAAGATCTTGAAAAATAAAAGCACATGGTTGAACAGAATTCTTCGAACATTATGTGTAACAGTGGGTGACAGAATCAATAAATATCAAGTAGTTTTTYCTCTACAATACAAGGATGTAATGAACAGAACGAAAGAAGTGTTCGCCATCAGAACGCCCTGGTCTACGAGACATACAACAAAAATGTACGAACAACCATGACTGTTAACCTAGGCTTTCCATGATCACTTGAAATTGCGGCAAGAATAAACCTATTTGCTACTTGGGTAGAAAAAAAACCACTTAAATTTGTAAAACATAACTGCTAGAGAATAGGTAAATATCAAGGAATTATGCGAAATTAATTGCTGCAGTCTAAAACCGTTTATGGCTCAGATAGTAATGCAAAGATACTGAGTTCTTTGTAAATAGCAGTAGCATGGTACCGAAAACAGAAGCCGAGACGGTCTACGAACCCTTCCTAATAGTTTAACACAATACCTTAAGCTGTTTGTTRAGCTTGATGAAGTTATTCAGGTATTTCGTTAACTCTGTCCCACCAGAATACAGTAAAACAAAGTGAACTTCTCACTGAAAGGCTCGTCCAAGACAGCTGTACGTACGGCTTAGGGTAGTGCAAAGGGGATAGTGTTTCCAGTGAACTGGGTTGGCATTACCGAGCTATACTACCAACCATTCTTGTCATACCAATCGATGTGACAACTTGAAATTTGACAATCTTAGAAGGTCAGAGGTCTACTTAGAAAGAAACTTAGGTTTTTTTATTATCTAAGAAATGCACAACACAACGACAATTAAATTCACTGAATCATAACCTCGACATGTCTCCAACATGTCTGTCTGTTAATCGAATCAAAATTTCCGAAGTTTTAATCCCAATGGAAGTTATTTCTGTTCAATAGTGTATTAAAAATGGCGACGTCATTGGAATATTGATGATTAGCGCTGTTGACAATCATATTTATCCGATTTGCATCTGGCTTTATTCAAGGTAGTCTTCGGCAACCTATGAATGACCCTCTAGTGAGTATGCTGTTTTACGAGGTTTGGTTCGCCAGTTTGTCTATTGTGAATCAACGTTTCGTACTGTTATGGTGTTATGGGGGTCAGACCGCTACCTATAGAAAGACCACTCCTAGATAACTAATCTAACATTGACGCAATACTAGAAACTTAATGAGAAAATGGCCGCCCCCGAATAAACTGCTTTGGTTATATTGTTTTCATTATCCCATTTCGGAGGCTGAGATTATCATGCCTTCCCATGAATTCACGTTAGGAAATTAAATGCTTAACAATTCATTATGGGTATTAGTTTAAAAGATAATCGTTTTTTGTTGCGTGCATTTTTTTTTTTTTTTTTTAGAGAGAGAGAGAGAGAGAGAGAGAGAGAGAGAGAGAGGATTCAGCTGCTTCTACATTTTCATCAGAAGTCAAAAATAATATCACAAATCCCTAAGCAAACAATTTTTCCTTAGCTTGTCGTTTTTCATTGAGTCTGCCCTGAAAGGTCACTACGAGCTAAAATCGTGCGAGCCAGCGGCTCATTTCTAAAATAATCTCGATGGTAAACACTCTTAGCCGGCCCATATTTGGACATGGCCTTTTTTCCAAAGGGCAAGTAATGTCATTTCACTTATGCACAAGATAGCACTTGAAGTACCACAGAAATACCTGGGAATACTGTTATCCTTTAGATAACCATTGACAAAGATGTTCTTGCATAAAACACTAATATTAACGAGCAAAACTTATTTAGACTGAGAAGTCAACGCCCTGACCTATTAGCGAAAATTCTTGTTACAAAACTAATTGTCTGTTTCAAGTTTTTCATTGTTTTACCATCAAAAGTCAAATATTTCTTTAATCGCCGCATTCTTGGATGCCCAAATACGAATTTTCCAGAACTGTGCCGCCCAAATACTACAAATGAAATGCTAAATATAGAGGGAAAATTGATGATCAGTGATCTGTTTACTGTGTTTTGACTAAACTGATGCATGACTGAAAATAGGTCACAGCCATCTCATGCAGCGTGACGTTCAAAAACAGGGCGACGAAAATTAAAAGTTGCATTTTTAATGAATATGCAGTGGAATAAGAATCCATAAAACATGAATGACAGACTATAATCCGTGTTGTTTTTTGATCCAGAAGCCGTGCGATTCTCGACAGATGTGGCGGTGCATCTGCTTGGATTTCCTAGAAATGGCCGGCGCCTCTATCGTGACTAAAGTCATTAGCCTTGGATTAGAGGGTCGGCAATTAGTTGGAGGGCTAGAGTGCATACCATATATCCGTGAAAATCTTTGTAAGAAATTGCACAAATTTGCTATAAACTAGTAAGCTCAGTAGACCTTAGTAGACCGTAGTTCTACAAAACTTTGCACTACTTTTTACAATTTTGTTAGTTAACTTTTTCACGGATATATTGTATGCACTCTAATAAATATAAATACAACGCTACATTGATAGATGGACGACGTACCACGGACTCGAATCAACGCACTAGAACGTGATTATTAAAAATAGAACAAATCAAAGCCATTTGCTTCACCAAATTGAGTAAAATGCCTCAAATCCTGTTTAGAATTGTACGGCAAGACTTTTTTTAAATTTCAAGGAAAGCTTGAACCAGGCCAAGGAGGGCAGATGGAGTAGGGTTCGTAGAATTGGCCTTTTATTGCTACAAACCAAACATTTCTCAATTTCCTATGAAGTTGTTGACGCGGAACAAGGTTGTTCCTTCCTTATTAATATTAGCCATTCCGAGGTTGAGAAAAAACTGGGATTAGTGAGCATTGCAGTGCATTGTGGGGCTGTTTTAGGGGAAGAAATAGACGTCATCTTGGAAATTCCCCTAAAACAGCCCCACAGTGCACTGCAATGCTCACTAGTCCCAGTTTTTTCCCTCAACCTCGGAATGGCTGATATTATCTAAATCTCTGATAAATAACTCACAGACAAAGAAAAAAATTATTGAAGCTTAATTAAAAGTATTATAATTGATATATTATATAGTTAATAATATCAGTATATTAATAGTCCGTAAGTATATTTAGCCCGTATATGTGAACTAATAAAATAGAATGTAAAAAGGCCTTAAAGTTTGTCAGCAAAAAAAACTGATGTCTTCAATTATACCTATAGTAGTGTTTGGTACGTGTTTGAACTTAATGGGTGTAAACCTCAAATGATCATTACAAAATTGAGGTTACGCTGAAGGGTTGGTTGCCAACCTGAATGACAAGGCAATAGCGAATTGCAAAGTTCGTAACAAAAAAGTTCTCAAAGCAAGTTATCGACTGTAATCAAGGATTTTTCTCCTGGTTTTTGACTAATAAGAACTTATTCTCTCATTTATTGCATTTAGTTGTAAACCAACAGTTTCGCGCTTATTTCTTTTATTTGAACATAAAAAAGCGAAATACTTGAAAAAAGGATGTCTTTAAAAAGACAAATGCAACTATGCTATCATAACAGAAGTTTTTAATAGCACTAAGATTGATACTAATCTTGATATAAATAGATAGATAAAGAGATATAGATAGGATTGTGCTATGCAGATGGGACGTAATAGAAGGATATAGAAATATCATCCAGTGCCGAAGAGAGTACGTCGAATATTTTAAAGGCAAAGCTCCACCCTAAAATTGGTTCATATTCATCAACATAGACCAAGAAAAGCAGCCATGACGTACTTTGGTGGAAGTTTCATTGAAAGTAATGTCAAGTGAATGTGACCTAATGAACCAACCGGCGTCTATAATGTGAGCCTTTTACAGGCAAAGTGAATTAAACAATACAAAGGGAATTTAAGCAGTATAAGAGAAAAAAATACGTCCTCTTATTTCTATAGATAGTTTGCGCTGAATTATTCCCAAGAGAATGATATAACAGGTCACGTGACCCGGCGCCATGTTGGCTGACATAACAAAATGAACAAAACGCGGAAAAACTGGCGATTGAACTGAACAAGCATTGCGGCTATGAAAAACAGCCTTTAGTAGGGCGTAAATTTGAAAAGAACTGCGCAAAATCATAATGCTTCATTCCAAACAGTGAATGATATAACAGTACAAGTGACCGCCATGTTGGATGACAAAGAAATGTATTGTTACATTTAACCAACTTGACGACTATGAAAGACAAACAATTAAAAAATCTTACTGTCCCACTGTCGATAATGCTTCAGATCATTTAGTACAATTGCGGTTCGTTTTTCCTAACCTGCTTTGTTTTTAATTCTGAAGAAAAAACTGAAAAACTCTTACCTCTTCCACGCCATGATGGAAAGCCAATGAAGTGTCAAGGAGGATTCGCCTTCCTTCTAATTGTGAATTCAAATCTTTCCAGGCATCTTCCAAAGATTCTGCCATTGTTTCCTGTCTATTCTGACTATCTACAGGGTGAATTTGCTTGACGATCCATAAAATCTCGTGGAATTCGTCTTCTTTTCGCTGAAATGCAAAAACAAAATTCTCAACTGAGAAAAAAAGGGAAAAACAAAACGGAATCTGTTAGAAATTACAGATATTTCTTTTCCCAATTTGATAAGATTGAAGATGACTTTAAAATGGAAAATAGAAAATTTCAAACAAATTATACTGCATTCATACGCAGAACTAACCAAAAAATAAGAAGTGGAAAAAAATGAAAACCTTGAAAATGGTCTCGAAAACGTCAAAAACAATTAAAAGTATTCGTAAAACTCCCGACCTGTTTTGAACGATTGAAACTTTGACCCCAAGAGCTTAGTGACATAAATGTAAATACCAACCATATATTGCCCAGCAAAACCTTAAAATATTAAAAACTCATACTTATTATTCTAGAAAACCTTAGATAAACAACAGCAAACGATTTATTCCAATCAGCACTGAAACGCAGATGGGTTCAAGGTGATTGGATATTTAAAATATGATTGAAGAATATTGTAAGTATCATAAGTATTATGGGTCCTGGGTTAATCCGGCCTATTGCTGATAATAATACCGTCCTATATGGCTTAGTAAGGTTCACTGCTGTTCTTCTGATATATGTCATTGCTACTCTACTCGACAAACTAGGTAAAACTGAAGTGAAACGTGTTTACAAATAAACAGTTCTGTGAACCACAAATGATACTTTTTTTATAAACTTTCAATGAATAAATACTGAAATAAATAGTTTGTGTCGTGCGAGGCTAACACTGATTTTTATTAATATGATACAAAGCTGTGCATTCGTTCCAAGATCGAATACCAGATATCAGTGTTACACTCCGGCTGTTTCCTTCAAGCAATTGTTACATTTCATTTTATTGACCCAAATGCCTCTGATATCTGCCGTTGGGATTGGGAAGTGTTTTAATTAATGAGCCGAAAACTGGAAATGAAAGCCTCGAATCAAGGGGAATCAACAATCAACTCTACCAACGTATGATTATAGGATCAAACCAATGATCACTGCGGCGAGAAAAAGCCATTAGCAACAAACACTACATTGAGAAACATTGTCCTTTTATTTCATTCATTTATTAGCCCATTTATTTAATAAGCTTATCTATTGATTAATTTTTATTTACTCTTAAATTAACTTGAGTGTTTAATGGCCTGATTAATTCGAGCCAATGAATTAAATTATTCAGACTGGGTTTTTTTTCTTTTCTTTTTCTCTTTCTTGTTTTTCTTTTGGAAATGGTAAACGACTACTCGACTATAATTCTTTTCGATTTTTTTCATTGCTATGATTATTATTATTATTCCGGTGTTTTAACTCCTTTGGGAGACGCAAGATACCTAAACTAACTAAGAAAAGGATTCTGGCAGTAGAGGTATCAAGATCTAATAACCAGATAGTTAGAATTTGTTTAAGGATAAAAACCAACATAAGCCCCGATTATAAATTTTAGTGCAATTAAAAAAAGAGAGATAAAAAGGGCCTTTCTTTTTATAAGCAACAAATGTTTTTGATATTATAGCTCTCGTGAACATCAAGTGAAGCATCTCCTCTAAACACAAACGTGTAATTCAAGTACTCCAAAAGATTTCATTCTCAAGAGATTTACGACTTTACCTTAACCTTACAGCTCAATCCAAATTTGTCCGACAACTGCTCCAACGATAAGACAGTTTTTGAAATATGTGGAATGGCTTCAAAGAGTATGAAATTCCTGAGAGTGTGAGCATATGGTAGAAGAACATGGGTTAATTAGCCTAAACTAGGTTGTTTTTTCGGATCTCAAGTGATAAAATGTTAATAATAAAATAAAGATTAAAAGTCTTCGTATGTCTCGAGATAAAATGGAACATGAACAGAGGATTATATCCAACACCTGGGTATCTAAACAGGGATATAAACCAAGAAAAATGAATTTTTAAATCTAGATTGAAGGTAGAATCCTGTTAGTCTGTCTATAGCTAGAGTAAAATCCCTTGCGGAATGACTAGTTTCTTTAACTGATAGAACAAACTACAATCTTGGTTAAAATTCATTGCCATACTCGTCTCATAGTCGACTCATGACCTATTGACCTGGGATCTACAACACCATCCACGCAAAAAAATATAAACGAAATTAACAGTATTGGAATCTTTTTTGGCATATAAAATATATTAAATAATAAAAGACGCTTGTTTCGGGAATTATCTCTTAAAAGTTCTCAATAATACAAACTCTTCTTAACATATTTCTATTATTTTGCAGTATTGTCTCTAAGCCGCAGAGCGGATTTTAATGAGCACTACACAATACACAAACAATTTATATGTAAATGAAGTTAAAATAAAAACATTTGGTAAAAATTGGAAATAAATTGACTTGTTGATCAAAATAAGAGAAAAAATGTAAATTATTGTTAATCATGAAGGTAAGTCAAGCAAACAAAGTGCCTAAAATAGTTCAAGTTTTTACAAGGAAATATCGATAACGATATATCTTAATTCGGTTACTTAATGTTAAGTGGTTTTATTTTTACTGTATCATAATTCATCTCGATAACGAGTAATAAATATTCAATTATTTATAAAGACCTTTGCATTTTCGATTCTAGTGGAGCATAGATTTTTCCTACGAAGTTTGTTTACCTGTTCTTTGGTGTCATGTTTGCAAATGTTTTCAACAGAATCAAAAGTATACAGTTAGCGACGGTGCTCCGTAGGTGCTAAATTTATTAACAATCTGAGTATCCACTTCATTTGCATACCACAATTTCGATAGTGACAGAAATTAAGTCATTTAGAACACACTTCTAACTAGAAAACTAACTAGATTGTTAGAATACGATGATCGTTAGGTCAGCTTGATCTTGCATTACTAGTTCAGTGAAAGACAGCTTGTCAGATATCAAGTCATGATAGTTACCAACGCTGAGCGTTGTAAAGTCCTTGCAGAATAGGCTACGAGTATAGCCGAGCTAATATCAGTTAATGAATACTACTTAAGATGTTATGCCCGCTCAAGTATGGTGTTTATAGCGTTTGAGGTGTCTAGTCAATTTACAGCGTCCAAGACACTAACTCGCGTGAAGAAGAATTCATCAAATTACTCAAGAACTTTCTTAACAATTTTAACACTGTTACACAACTCATTTACGTAGCGACGGTAAATGGCTTACCTATAAATGACTATGTATAATACAGATGTGCTTGAATGTCCAAGTAAAGTAGAAAAATAATGAATTTGTGCTTGACTGTGTACGATATCCACGGCCAAAAACCAATGATCAGTGATTATGCAAAGATCAAATGCCAAATGGACACAAGATAAACACGCATAGCAATAGCTAAATTCCAATAGCTTTTCCACGCCCCACTAGGCAAATATCTGTCTCTCTTTGTAATCACATTAATGCTGTGTTTAAAGAGAGCCATGTTTGATTCAAATTATATAGTTACCCAATCAAATTAGTTCGCTTGACAAGGCCATTAAACCATTGCTAATTTGTTTTATCAATAATTTTTTGGCCAAAAACAGTTTAAGAATACTTTTGGTCTTTACCTCGTCAAACCGAGACCCTTAGCAAAAGCACCCATTAGATAAATAAATAGTCTTGTCATTTAATTGCCCTAGAAGGACAGTTTGACTGATTCACACATTAATGGTTTGAAGGTGGATTGGATGGTGAAAGAAGTCTAACAAAAGTTCAATAGTGTTCGTGATCCCGCGAGTTTACGAATGACCGTCACGTTATCCTCGATTGTCGTACAAGTAAACTTTTACAACTAAAAGCCGTGTAAAACAAATGAAACTTTGACGGTCGTTCATGTGGCAAACTCTAACTCGCTTGCGAAAAGCTGAACAATTAGAATTAAAATCTATGTAAAACAAATGAACTTTTTTGGTTAGTGGTCAAGTTCTTCAAAGCAGCTACATCGTGTGCGGGCGTGCATGCTTGCGTGTGACGTCTGTGTGCGCGTAAATATTTCTACAGAATTTCATATTCTTGAGTGCTGGTCATGGTTCAAGGAGACTTGATTTTAACTTTTGCGCTGCATGATATAAATAGAAGTGCACTTGAAAAGAAAAAGCTAGAAAATATATATGGGTATTTTTTTCGGCAGCGCATCCCCTGTGCGTTTTGGCGCTCTCTTTCCAAAACAAGGATTTCCAGTCACTTTTTTTATTAGTACCCTTCTACCTTATGGTAGGATAGTAGGACTTCATACCAATTAATTTAATGATCTTCTCAAAATTAGTTCAATGCCGGGATTCAAGGGCAATCTCGCTTCAGTGCTTCTCCGGCAGGACACGGTAAGTTTTGCTGCGACTTCTCCGATATCAAAGTTCTTGTGCAGGAAAACGTTTGCACACAAATATGGGGGAGTTCTTGATGTCCCTTAACGATAGGAGGGCCAAAGGGAGGGATGGAATTTCTAAAATGGTGGGGTGGAGGGAGACAAACCGGAGGAATCGCGGTGCACAAATGATGGGATGGAGTGGCAAACCGGAGGGATGGAGGTCCTCAAATGGTGACATGGAGGGAGACAAACCAGAGTAATCGCGGCGCACAAATTATGGGATGAAGTGGCAAACTGGAGGGATGGAGGTCCTCAAGTGGTAGGATGGAAGTTGACAAGAGGGATCGAGGTCCTTAAAACGGTGTTGTAGGACTAAGCTGTTGGATGGAAGGTTTCAAATGGTGGTATAGAGAGGCAAAACGGAGGGATGGAGGGCCAAATATAAGGTATGAAGATCCTTTAACGGTTGTGTTGAGGGTCAAAGAAAAGAAAGGAGGTTCTCAAACCGGGTGGAATGTAAGGGCAAACGGTGGGTGGAGGAGATATTCGATAAGAAAGATGGGGAATCCAAATGAAGGAATACAGAGCCAAAATAACAAATTCTCACATTCTATTCACAAACCTTGATGTCAGTTTCTTGTTGTTTGAGAAGTGACATAAGCTCTTGAGCCTCGTGTAGATTTTCACCAACTAGCCATTCAGTTTTCTTCAGTTCTTTAGCTTTATAGTGCAACCAGACGAAAAACTACAGACAAAAATAATATAAGTTCGAGTCGACGTTGAACCAACTTTTTCATATATGGATGTTGGATAAAATTGGATGCTGCGGATGCTTGAGACAAGTAACTCTATAATCCCACAGTCCACATCTTATGAAACCGTATCAGCAAAATCGTTAGAGCGTTAATCTAAAATCGCTAAAAAAACTTCGAGGGAATCGACACCAGAGAAAAGCGTTTGCGCATGCGTGCATTTCAGCACGTTTTCTACGAATTTTGAAGAATTTTAGCGAGAAAATAAATGTTTGTTTTCTCCAAGTATACAAAAAAGTTCGAGAGTATACTTTTGTCAGACCAAGATACTGTATTAACAAACACAATATGAAAGAATTAGGCTTAAGTTTCAAGCATGGACACTAATAAGTTTTGGCATTTTGAAAGTCAAATTTACATATGTTTTGACTAATTTGCATACGGATTCAGAGCATACGCAGACGTTTTTCACTCGTGTCGAGGGAATTACTAAAACAACTAGTTATGAACGAATCAAAGCTTTTGTAATTAATGAGGCGGGAAGTTTGAATTTCCGAAAATTGATTTCGGCTCGTCGTCGTATGACTAAAAATGACCCGTTGGGGATGGGAAGAGGATTATTGTCAAGTGATTAAAGTTACTCGAGGGTGGAAGGGATTTTTTCTCTCTTTCAAGTGATTCTTAGATCTAGCGTTTTCTTTTCCTTGGAGATCCATGACACGTCTAGCTAAATGAACACGAAAACCCCACCACAAAAATCCTTAACAACAACGATTGCTCGACGATTGTAAAACAGTTTTTATCTATTTATAAGAATATTTTTTATCGTAAATTAACGTGGAATTTCTCGTCACAGCGAGCCGGTGAGTAAACCATGGTATTGCAATGGTGGATCCAGCCAAAATTTTAGGGGCTAACTGAGTTTAGGGGAAGACTAATTGAGTTTCTTCCGTCAACACAACGGAAAACAATATCAAAAAGCATTTTTTTCCTGCCTTTTTTTGCCCCCCCCCCCCGGATCCGCCCTTGTTGTGAGGAGCCCTATATAATATATATCAATTAGAATAGACCTTTTTACCTTCGTATGCAAATGGCCCATTTTAGATCACATTGCATTCTATTGAGAATCGTTCTTTTATGACGAGCGTGTTAAAATATTTACACATGAAAGAACTCCCAAGAGTGACATCACATGGTCAAAAATGTGCACAACAAACAATGAAGCTAAAAAGGTACATTGTCCATATAGTCTCCATAGTCCAATTAGTCCCCATTTTTTGCAGACAATTCCTGTCAGGAAGACTTCTACTTACTTCTCTCACGTCATCCCCATAGTCTTCTCCATGCTTCCAGTTTCGCAAACGTTCATCTCTATCTTCCCACACCTCGTCAAATGACTGCTTGGACTCCTCGAGCTCCTCCAAACACTCCTCAAGAGGATGAGGAGCCCTTGATCCATCATCTGGGAGATTCATTCTGTCAATCAAAGCCTTTCCCATAGCAACAGTCTCCTTGTACTCCTTCGATACACTTTTTCTGGTTTCTTCGTGCGCGAAAACAGCCTCGTCCACTGTAGTTTGAGCGAGTTCGATTGGAAGATATTCATGGAGAAATTCGGCACGAATCTCATCTATTCTCTGCATTAACTATGCAATAATAATCAAATATGAGTACCCCTAAAGATGAACCATCTTTAGGGGGTATTTATTCTCTTGGGAATGGTATGGTGTTTTATCACAGAGTGGGACAATCACAAAAGAGCCAGGCTCCAATCTTGGTTAAAGCCCGAAAATCGAAGTGATTTTTGGTCAAATTCTATTTATCTTTGCAAGTGTCACAAATCGACAAAGAAGTGTCCGCGTGCGCGCGTTATATTCACCTGTGGGTGAATATAACAGCATAAGACATAAATTGTGACCAATGAGCGCAACAATGAGTGTAAAAATATATTATTATTATCATACCATGGTTTATACTATTCACACTACTCCTGCAAAATACGCAACACGCAAAAGAGATCTTAATGTGAATATGTAAACATACCATTTCTGCACTGCGATAAAACATTAGTGCAACAGACAAGCGAGCTCCTCGTTCAGCCATAGCACTTGAGAAGTCCAACCACACCTCGTCCAGTGTTTCTTCCATTTCCTGATTTGGAGTCAAATCATATCGACACGTTCTCCGTAAAACTAGGGAGGCTTGCAACAGCTGCTTGCCGTAATCGTAGGTCCCCTGAAAATTGGTACATTCGATGGTTACTCTATGTTGTTAATGCACTGCTTCTATTTTAAACGTCAAGGGTTAGCAGGTAAGAAGACAAGTTAACCGGTTACTTAGTCCAGTTTTGCAAGAGTCATTAAGTCATTAAGGGTCATTAAGTTTTAGTTCAAGTTTCTTCAACATTTTCTTGTTTTTTGTTTAGAAAAAAAAACCGGAAGCACGTCGATATCAATTCCCATCTATTTTACAGGAGCGTTGGTCAGACAATATGTTGCTTCCTTATCACACTCGCGAAATCGTAAAATTTGCCGTCGCGATAAAATAGGACGTCAATCAAAGCGTTCCATAAAATTATCAGAAAACACAAAGTTTTCAATGACACGTGCCTAAGGAATGGCATGGAAACGCATTGATTGAGATTAATACCCTACTTCGTCTGTGTCATTCTGCACGTGTTATAATCGAGAAGAACTGTAAAAGCATAGATTTTTGTACTGCGACACAACAAACCTTTGCAGTGCCTTCAACTTTGTCGTGTTCTTGCTGTAGGTGTAACGTTTCCTCAGAGGTCCGCCCTACATCAATTGATGTGTCAACTGCTCCGCTGTAAAGCTGTTGTAACCAAGCTATTGCCTGGCAAGAGAAACATTACAAGTCATGTGAGAATACTAAGAGGTACCAGGAAGATCTGGTACCAGAACGAGAAAGTAACAGGAGTTAATGCCTAAAAAGGGAGAACCTACATAGCGCTCAGTTGATGTAATGTATTCCGAAAATCTATTATATTCTATTGTCGTTCAATCTGTTACATTAGGTGTGATTCATTGTATTTTGTATGAACACATTACATTAACTGCTCGCTACGTAGGCTCTCCCTGCCTAAAAAAGGAGGTACCAAGAAACGCTGGTACCAAAGTGCCAAGATTAGGTGCCAAAGGGACAAGGTACCAACTAGAGCTGGAACCAGAGAAAGTACGATGATAAGGTGCCTAAGAGAGGAGGTACTAAATACAGCTGGTACAAACTACCAGGAGCTGTTATAAGAATCAGAATGTACCAGGATGGAAACAATATTGGGTAAATTATACCTTTTTACTGATACGACAGCCATCTTAAATTATGGGATGCCTAAGAAGCAAACGTAGAAATATTTTAAAAAAACATAGTGGCGAAGTTACTTTTTTTAACTGGTTTTACGCTTTGGTGTTTTACATATCGCTCGAAATACCAGCAAATTCAATTGGTTTTTAGATGTTTCACATTGGGTATATAACGTCAAATTTTAAATTTTTCCTATATTTGCTCCCTTGGCATCCCATAATCTCTTACTTAAAACAAAAGCATCTAAGATGGCCGCCGTATCAGCAAAAAGTTCTATTTCTATTAGTTAGGAACAAGCCGTACCTGCTCTGCGTCTCTTTCACAAGTTTTTAGCTGTAGCAGCTGCTGTAGTTTTAGCCTCCGTACATCACAGAGCTCATCTGTTCTCTGTTTTCGTTCTGTGAGATCGTCTAATGTTGTTTGTATGTAACAAATTGCTTCATCGCAGTTCAACGTGATTGGTTCTCCTTGAGCTGTCGTGGTTGGCTCACGAAGAACCTTCGTCAATGTCAGACTCTCACGCATTGTCTCCTCGTAAGACTGTTTCACCGCTGGAATAATAATATACAAAAGGTTACGTTCACGATAATCTTCATATCTTCAAGCCAACGTGTAATTTTCTTTTCATTATATAGACACATTCAAAAACAAAAACTTGTTGAAAACTTTGGAAAAGACGTCATCGATATCTTCACATGTATGGATATGGAAAATATGTCACCGAGGTCCCGGATGTAGTTCGTATGAAAAATACGAGTGGCGTATTTCCCAGTAAACCACTAATGTCTATATAAAAAAATGATATATCGCAATGACCAGATCCAACAACAAGAGAAATGATCTACGCAACAAATAAAATCATTCAAAAGCATGGCCTGTTTGTCGTATATAAAGTCCCTGCTAATCTGTCAATGTGGATATGAACAATGGTATATAAATGATACTGATATTGAATTACCTTCAGCCTTGTGTTCCAACGTAGATAGCATTGTCTCTGCACTTTCTAGGTCGTCTTTCATTATGGCATCAGAACACAGAAGTTCTAGAAGATCATCCAGAAGACTTGACAACTAAACAGAACAGGTGGATTCAAGAACAGTAAAAATGATTGATCATTGATTATCTTAACAGAGAAAAGGTGAAAAAGACTTCTCCACCTTGGGCGTAATGTTTTCCCATTTCAGACCACGTG
Organism: Actinia tenebrosa; assembly: GCF_009602425.1. Next base: position 3,623 of record NW_022258503.1, on the reverse strand, counting down.
TAATTTTAAAAAAATTCTTTGTTCGAGTTGCATCAATATTGGTTTTTCTTCTCATGCACAACCCTGAAACAAACAAATGGTACTCTAGACACGTGATCTGAAATAAAAAAACATTACGCCCAAGCCGGGTAAAGAGGTCTATTAAGCGGTTGCAGATTAAATCACTGCAATTTAATCAGCCTTTTTTTTCAAGCCTTTTTTTCCCTTCTTCTTTGTCTTCATACATAAACAACACCACACAGAAGGACAAACATTTCCCATTTCAGGACTATTATTCTAACTTACATGTGAAGCATATTGATGGAATTTTAAGGCACCATTAACGAGATCGCTTCTCCGTGACATTCTGGACGCGAAGCTACGGCAAATCTTGTCGAGATAGTCTTTTTGAAGTTGGATCTCTTTTGCTGCGTAATGGTTCCCGTGAAGCATTCTTTTACCCAAGTCACGAACTCGACCAAACAGGGTTATTATTTCCTTTGTTACGGAGCATAAGAAAATGAAAGTTAGAAGCAAATAATAGGCAATGTCACTAATGCTACTAATAATGAGGAATGCTTTGACCTCTAATGCTTCTACTAAAACTTCTTGAACTTACTCTGGCACTGTCACTTGTACTACTGCCTATGGTAATGTTGTTTCTGCTATACTTACAACTGTCTCTGCTGTTCCTACTGCTACTGCTGCTGCTGCTGCTACTGCTACTGCTACTGCTACTGCTACTGC
>NW_022258502.1:5121-15519 GCF_009602425.1 Actinia tenebrosa | reverse complement strand
ATTTATTTATTTATTTATTTACTTACATTTCTCAATTAAATTAGACATGAATAATCCGAGCGGATCGTTGCGAGAACATCATTTCTTATTGCATCGTATCTTGCTGGGAAGTCGATCCTATTTCTAGTCTTCCTATTCTAAAATGTAACTTAATGTAAATTGATGAAGCGGCTATCTTGAAACCGCTATAACCAACAATGGTTGTGGCTAGGATTATAAGTGGTCTTAAAGCTTACAAGAACTTCATAGAAAGCTATTGATCTGCGGCAGCAGGTGTATCTTAGCCGTTGACATGATAACTAGTCAACCTTACTGAATACAGCATTGTTTACATTGTTAGGCATCAAGCCGTCCAGCAAGGAGTGGTAAACGTATCCGGTTTGTACCTTTGCCCTGTACCTCTAGTGCACTTCAAAACGTAGCGGGTTGTAGACTCAATTCAGTTTTTTCCAATTGGAAAAATCATTTATTTTGCAAATATTTGTTAAAGAAATTAATTTTGAGAACGACACTTAACTGTAGCTGAAAAACGGTTGTTTACAAAGCTGAAGAGTTAGAAAATCATCAGTAAAGTTGTTTTGTTAACTGCTAAAACAGCCATGACGGGAAAAATTAGATTCGCAACTATTTACTTTCTAGATTTTGAATAAATTTCAAACCCCTTTTTTTCCCGCTGGCAAGCTGAAATATGGGATAACCGATTCCTGTATGAAAACTGTTCTCCCATACAATTGCGATAGCGGAATGCATTCCTATGACCAAATTACAAATTCTCCTTTTTCTAGTTTAAGAACCTTCCCAGGCCATACAGTACCTGAAATTACTAACGACTTGAGGATAAGGTAACCATGGGTTACTGATACCTTAAATAATACTGCCCTACGGTTAGGGCTATAGACAGCCTCGATTGTCCCACTCGCATATGGCAAGAAAAATGGTAATGCATATGGGACTTTGACTCTAGGATTAAAAACAAGACTCCTCTCAATAATTGAATACTGCTGTCCTGAAAGAGCAAAAGGGATGTGCCAGAGTACCATATGAAATGTATAGTGCGATGTACACCATGGCTGGCCGTCCAAACCATACCCTGAGCCCGCAGTCAGCCCATGGATATTCCATAGGTCGTTAAGATGATCACGGTAGTGTAATAAGGATTTTTTAGTTTGTTCTAAAGCTTTATATGGGTCTATTCCTAAATGAATTTGCATAGATGTCCAATCTGGACTGGCTCCCATCCATATGGATTTATAGATTGAATGTTTTCTTAGCAACGAACAGTTGCTTGAATTGTTAGGTTTTTGAAACGGTTTTCCCTCCGCGTGCTTTTGTGTTGCTGCAGTTTTGATGATATTTCTGGGTGAAGAGCTATCGTACTCTTCGTCCTCTTTCACCTTCACCTTTCTCGAAGGTAGCTCCTTGTTACTATCTTTAGCGTCGTTACTGAAGACATACGAAGCATACAAATTCCTTTCCAAGTTCGTTGAGGATACAGATTCCAAGTTCTCGTACTGAAGCGCAACAGATTCTTTTTCTCCTCTAACTGGACTACCACTAGTACTCAAATATTCATTCATGCTCGGCCTATTTTCTTCTTCCATATAATGATAATACTTGTCCCAGTCGGTCATTGCACGAAAGCCCCGTCTTTGATCAACTGCATACCCATCTTGATATTGGTAAACTGGATACACATTTGGTGACTGCGAGTTTTGATAAATATGCATCGTCCTTCCATACCCATTGTTAATAGAATTTAACGTTCTTTGATAGTCTTCAGTTCCATAACTTAAGTCTTCGCTAGTTGGCCTATAGCTATTTTGGTTTAGATTCTCATAGTACTGGTTGAATTCTAAGATTCGTTTTTGTTCCTCAGTGACATCCCTTTTGCGCCGTGTTTTGTTTGTGTCATCTTCTTTGTTCGCTCTGTTATTTGTCATTACACGTAGTCCATATGGGGTGTCGTTTAGCAGATTTTCTTTGTTCATATGAGACTTCATCTTTTCAGGATCGAGAAGATTACCCAGACCTAAGGTATACGCCCACACCTAGAGGTAAAAGAACACAGATAAATTTTGTTTATTATAAAATAATATTCATTCCGATCCAAAATAACGGTACGCGTCGTGCTTCTTTTAATTAACACTTCTCTCGTGTTCTGAAAATTCGAATAACTCGGGTTAAATTTCGAATAATCATGAAAATTCGAATAACTCATGTTCAATTTCGAATAATCGGGCAATTCGAATAACTCGGGTTAATTTTCGAACAATCATGTAATTTCAAATAACTCGGGTTAATTTTTGAATAACCTTAAATCCGAGGCAAGCATAACGTTGGAAATCAAGGGTGTCGTCCACAGTTGCGCGTGTACTCGCCTCTCACTTCTGTGGCCTCAGATTCGATTCCAGTACTTCGTATCTCATGGGAGTGGAGTTTGTTAGTTATCTACCTTGATTCAAGGATTTTCTTCGAATTCTCCGGTTTTCTTCGTCTATCCCAACGCGCTAGAAAGCCAATCCGATCTGTGTATCAGGCGTGCCTCGACTTTGATTAGCGATTTGACAATCATTTACTTATTTGACTTACTTGTCCATATAAGGAATCTGCCATCATCCATGGTGGTGAGCCTTTCTTGCTGTCCCACCAAGCATGATAATATCCTCGCTCATCATCCCAAAACAACTGATCAACTTTCTTCAAGGCTTTAGCAATAGCTTCCCTGATAAGAAAGTACATGTCGACATCTTTTTGTACCTCAGCAATCTCTTCTGCTGCTCTCAGCCCGAGCAAGAACATAACGCTGTTGTAGAAGGAATGATCGTATTGTTGTAGCTGTAAGATATCATAGGTGTTGGTCATGCGCAATGGCAGCCCTGTTCCATCCGTTCCTTCGTCTATCATCCATTGGGTTGCCTTGCGTACTGTTGGCCATAGATCCCGAAGGAGTTGTTCTTTACCAGCCCAGATATAGAGGTGATATACCTAACATGTACACCATGATAAGATTGACATAACAATTCTATATGAAATTTTCTAGCTCGAAGGCAGCAGAGGAGAGGTCGGTCCCCAGACCGTACCTGCAATTACTCCCTTGTACCACCTGTCACTCACTCTCATTGGGAATAGAAAAAACCTAGTGCTTTATCTGTTCCTTTGTTTTCATGGCTATTGATGTGCTAATTTCGAAGAGCCTCTTAGATACTGAGTCAAGCCCGCGGGTTAAACGAGGAACTATTACAGCAGGGTAATTTAGACAACAGACCAACCTGTGCAATAAATGCAGGGTGTACATCAGCCATGTTCAATCTACCACCCACGGCGTCCAGCTTATTCGTTTTAGCCCAGCAACCGAACTGTCCTTGAAGAGCTTCAGGGATGATTCCATTTGGTAGCTGAGACTTTGCCCAGGCGCGAACCACATTTTCTAACAGACCTTTATATGACATGAATGTGAATGCATCAAAGCAGTGATACAATCATAGGCTTATGGGCTCATAAAATGGTCCCTCTTCAGGTAAAATGTACAAAAATTATTATACGTAATTTACGGCTCATTTACTCAGGGTTGACCTTCTTTCAGTGTCAATATATTGACAAATACCAACAGTAAATTAAAGAAGACACAACTTCAAAAATACAAGCACTCTGAAACTTAACAGACCTTCATTGGAACACAAGAATATTCTACACAAAATCGAGGTTCTTCCTAGTCAACATAGAACTTGAAAACTACATTATCAGAACATGCAGTTGTGTCAATATGGTGTTTAGCTCGGCATTACTTACCCGGAAAGAAAAGAACATAAGGCAGTTCTCTCTGAAAATCATTGTGAACAGAATCAACGTCATTACAATCAAATGTCTCCCACTGGCGCCATCTTCCATCAGCTACCCAGAATCCTGTTCGCCAGTAACTAAGACTATTGACAAGCATGTCTTGCAGCCAATCAGGAAGCGAGGAATCTATGTGAAATATTTCTTGTGGATCCCAGTTTGGTGCTCTTGGAGGCATCATGTTTTCACGATAACTAATCAGCTCGCTTAGAACATTTTTTATATTCTGTCTTGCATGTGAGGCAACCTCTTCACTGGACTTGAAAATATTCCTTTTAAGATCCATGACGGAAAAAAAAAAGGGGGAAAAGGAAAATTAAATGAAAATTAAATTAAATTAGTAAAGAAGCTAGAAGAGGATACAGTTAAGAGACTTGTATCAGCTGATTGAACCCTCCAACATGGCCGCCATGGCTTTTTTATTTGACTCTCTTTTTTATGCTTGCAAATGATCAAACTTTCAAAGATAGAAGTAAGTAAGATGCAACACTTATAGGCGTTAATATTCACGTTAGTTTAAACAGAAGATGACGAGGTGGCCGAGTGGTTAAGGCGTTGGACTGCTAATCCAATGGGGTTTTCCCGCGTGGGTTCGAATCCCATCCTCGTCGCGTTGTTTCATTTTTTCTTCTTGTTTTGGAAAAAAGTATTAGTGTAATCAATGTTAGGGTTATCTTTTTTTCCTTTCTTTGAATTGTGAACTATAAATCAAAAAGAATCTGACTTAAGAAAAAATATTCGCATACATACGTACCCGTAATACTGACCAACAATCTCCCCCGCATGGTCCCTAAACGGGTAGTACCATGCCATCACTAGTGTTATGGTAGCTTCTTCACCAGGCCTCAAAATCATTCTACCTACTCCGCTACCATGGAAACCTGTATCCTTGACAACCATGTTGTGTAAATGACCATATTTTTCAAAATGTTTCCATATGTCGTTTATATCATTAGAAACGGCGGACGAAAATGTTATATCTTCGATGTTAGTCTTTCCTTTCTTACTCTTCTTAGTATTTAGTTTTTTCTTTTGTATATTTTCTGACTCGTATTCATCTTTGTTATTAGTTTCTTTATGTGCTCCGTGTGTGTTTTCCCGTTCAACGTTGTTGTTAGTGTTGCCGCTGTTGTTTTTGCCATTTTTGTTATTGTTGTTGCTGCTGTCTTTGTCCTTGTCATTTTTGTTGTTGTTGCTGCTGTCTTTGTCCTTGTCATTTTTGCTGTTGTTTTTCTTTCTTCTTTTGTCGCTTTTGTAGTATTTTCTCTGGGTATTGACCATGTTATCACCGTCATGTCGTTTTTTGTTGCTACTGTTGTGTTGAGTTACCTCGTTCCCTGTGTTGCCATATCGACCTTCTTTGCTGTTATTGCTGTTGTTACTGTCCTCATGGTTTTCGTATACACTGTCTCGTCGGTATTTGTTGTCGTTTTTGTCTTTTTTAACCAACATAATTGTCGTGCTACCACTGTTAGGGTATCGTCCAGGTCTCCCACACGTTAATCTGTCATGACTAGATCCCCAAAAACCTTTGACCCCTTATATCAAAGAAACAAACAATCCGTATTTATAGGGTGTAAAATCGTACACCCGACACCCCATTTGCCWAATGGTTTTTGTATCAACCATAGTATAGACGTCTTGCAATACATTTAGACGCAGTTCAATTTGGAGGACATAAAAAAATGTTTTTTGCATTTCTCCAGAGATTAAAATTCTTTTTCTTTTTCTTTTTCTTTTTTGTCCCCCAAATGTTGGGCTGTTTTGAAGTCACATGCAAGGAGTCTATAGTCCTCTTCAGCTTGGGCGTAGTGTTTTCCTGTGTCATTTCCTAGAGTAAATTTTCTGTTTGACAGGTGCACGCCAGAAGACAGAAATGTATATGAATATGGATACAACTCAAACAAAGATTCTTATTCTCAAGAGAATGACACGTGGTCCTCAAAGGAAAAGAACATTACGTCCAAGGTAGATAACTCTATTAAACATTGTTTAACTGTTAAATCATTTACTCTAGCTATATCATATTATTTTCAATTTAGTGCATTACTGTTTAGATAATGATAAAGATTACCTGATGTTGTCGCCCTCTTATATGCGTGAAGCGGCATAATATCCTTGAGTTCACAAGATCCATTTTCTAGTGACCATGCTTTACAGCGTAAGTGTTCTTGGCACAGCTCTGCACAGATTGAAGATGTGCTGACGTCTTTCACTACCTTGAAAGCATGTCCTTCTCTTGACGTGTCTGAGACCACGAAACAAAACGTTAACAAAATTTTTAAAATTTTCACTATTTCATACCACGTGTCATTTTCTTGAGAATAAGATTCTTTGCTTGAGTTGTATCTACATGTGTCTTCACATGCGCAACTGTTAAACAAAGGAAGGATACTCTAGAGGATGACACGTGACTGATAACTCATTGCATGGGACTGACTTGCCTGGTTGCTCGCCTAAAGGAAGATTAAGAAGCAAAGAAACATTTGCTGAGTTTGTGGTTGGGTTTCGAACTCGCAACGTGAAGAAGACTGCAGGAAGTGCTGACGCTGTTGCATTTCTCGCACGAAGGCTTCCATACGCGTACAGATCCATTTGTACTCCAAAAAACCCCTTATCCTCAACAACGAGCTTAGACACTGGGAATGCCCCAGAGTAAGAAAGTCCATCCACACTAGGAAGACCATGAGCTGGATGCGTCCGCAGTAGAGACGCTTTCACGCCTTTAGCAGTTTGTACTCGAACTCCTATGAATGCTAGATCCAGTGCTCCTTGACTTAATTTGGCCGAACCACCAGGGGACTGGTTCTCTAAGGTCCACTCTGTGAAGGATCCATCTGCCCGAAGCTCAAAAGAACCTGTTGAGAAAGCGAGGTTAAATATTACTAGTAAAAAGCAAGCTAGTTTTCGACGATTTGACATTTGTGCCAAAAATCCAATGTGTCACTCCCAGAGGAGGTGGGTACCGTGCATCACCACCCCTCTCCTCTAAATCGGGTCCCGTAAGATAACAAACGTTTAGACTTTATCTCTAAGCATCTACTACAACAATATATAGACCATTTCACGAATCCCGTTACTCGACCTCAGCCTCGTCAGCGTGTAATATATTCTTTAGAAATTGCCTACAACCTGTGAAATTTTTAAGTGTTTCAATTGTTCATTGATGTGTAAATTCCTTTAATTACTGCGGACTGTAGTCAAATTCTAAAGAATAATTACACACTGACGAGGCTGAGGTTGAGTAACGGGATCTGTGAAATGGCCTATTATATTAAGACAAGCACATTAATCTTCTTCGCCTTACCTGTTCCCAGTCCACCAAGAGGCACAGCCGAGCGCATTCCCAATGGTGGAACAGCACGAGGTATCCCATACAGGTATGAAAACGGCGAGAATCGCTTGGTTGCCCAGGATTCGGCGACTCCTGTAACATTCACCGGCTCAACATACTGAGCACACTGCTGCACATGCGTGAACCTCATGTCTGATGTGACAAGTGAAGGACCATTACGGAACTGAAGCTGGTCGAGTTGTTCACTAAGGGGAATATCTGAAGGTAGAATGAAGAATTATCAGCTAAACTAAAAAAAGAGATATTGACCATGTTCAGCCGAGATTAAAATTCTGATTCCTCTATTTCCTGTTATGTCTGGATAGTTGATTTACGCGCTTTTGTGTGTGTGTGTGTGTGTGTGTTTTTGTTGTTTTTTTTTTTTTTGTTTGCATAATTTTCTTTTATTCTTTTTCTAAATGCTCGATAGATTTTGTTTTATTCTTCGTTATTGCTGGCTTTCACTCAGCTGATAAAAAATTTGAATCTCATTATCTGCTCCAAATGCTGGCCAAACACTAAGTATTTAGTTTGTCATTGTTAGTGTAGTCCCACAGGAGTTTATAATGCATTTATATACGCCCTTTATGTTAATCCTTAGTCAGTTGGTGCTCGCAGTCAGTCCCGTCACACATAAAAGTAAGTTCTTCGTTTTTCCTTATTTCTTGGTCGATTTTACAGTTTATTGTCATTGTAGTTTTTCATATTTTTTGTTTCACTTTGCACAAACTAAGCTCGGACAAGAACTTAAAAGCGTAGGCCCCATCTGTCTTCACTATATAACCTTGTATAAGGCGGACGTAAAAGATCCGCTGAAGGCGCTGGTGACGACCATCTTTAGTGCCCGTGCTAACCGGCTGCCTTATCAATTGGGTCGCAAGGCCTGTTAGGCATTAAGCCGTCCACCCAGGAGTGGTAAACGCATCTATCTATTTGTAGCCTTTACTTTACGCTATGCTTATGAGTTTAGAAAAGAATCAAGTATGGAACATGTAGCAACATTTCCCTTGGAATATGCCCGAGGGAAGAATTCTTTTCGTTTTTTACCTTCCCTCACCCCTCCCCCGGGGATATCGGACAAGTTAATAATCATCGCTCAGAAACCAACCGGAGGAAAAAAAGAAAGACTGCTTGCAGTTAGATTTCAAGTAAAGAGTCTATAACTTGCATGTACGATATATATTGTTGTCATTGATTGTGGTCTTCCCATCTGCATTCGAAATATTGATAACTCGTGCTTTTATACTAATTTAAATCATAATAATTAGATAATATTTAAATATTTCTTTGGGTAAGCGGGTCGTTTGACGCTTAGAAACTCAAATTAATAATAATGACATTTTTAAATATTTCTATAGCGCAAAATACATTATATATATGATTTAATGCGTTGTAAATGTGACTTTGTAATTTGCACAGTTATATTGGTAGATATATGCAGTAGAGTGTATACCATATATTCGTGAAAAAACTTTGCACACAATAGTAAGTTCAGTAGACCTCAGTAGACCGTAGACCTACCAAACTTTGCACTAATTTGTACAATTTTGCTAATTAACTTTTTCACGTATTTATAGTATGCACTCTATTAAGAGATATGTCCCTCATCATGAGTGCTGATCGTACTCACCAAGACGTCGTTCTCGGATAATTATCCCATGAATACTGACGTCCATAAGTTCATTAGGTCGATATTTACAAAACCCAAACGGCCCACTACACTCGACGTGAAGACAACCAGTCCGTACACCATAAACTACCTCACGGCAACTGGACAAATAACAACATGACAAGAAACAGCTTTTCCAGTCAGAAGCCTGAATCTCTGTAGAGCCTTTCTTGAAATTATCTATGTCTTTACTCGGTAGGAATAGCTTGGAGATAGTGATGTACCTCGAACAGTTGTCCAAGATGATTCCATCGACTTAAAATAAAGGGAATATTATACGACATCACATGATGGAAAAGGAAGCTAATGAGCTGTGAAAGAAAAGTGGATTCATCCTACTCACCTGGTAAGAGTACGAGTACAGCGAAAACAAATATAAAAATGAGTCGACATTGTCTACGCATTTTGCTTCAATTTTTTTCCAAGAAAAATCGTTATTTTAAAGATAAACAATACTAAGCTCTGGATCTTTTTTTGGACGTTGAAAAGTCCCATTTTGAGACCAATTCGGAACTCAGAACTAGAGTTCATCTCTAGCAAAATTGAGCTCCTTAATGAAAAAATATCTCAGTGTGGTATAGCGCATTTTCATATACTACATAATTTCCCAAAAAAGTGTTAAAATCTAGACCAAAATTTGGGACTTATGACCAACAATTTGTGGCAAATAATCGATGCCTATCCAAGAGGGAAAATATTCTTCGATTCTATGAACCATAACAAAAACAAGAGGTTTATTTTTTTCGGGTCAAAGAAGCACCTGCATGTTTAAGTTTAAAAGTCATTCATCAGTGATCTTACAGAAGTCAAGCTGAGATCTCATGAACCAAAGATTTACAACCAGTTGCCATGGAGATCAAAATTTAAACCGTCTAACGTTCTGTGTCATTACAAGGTACATTTTCATTTTTTCGCTGAAGGAGTTTCATTAAAAAAGATCGTAAATATTCGAAAATTAGATTTTTGTGTGTGTATGTGTTTGAGAAGAGCGCATTTTTAGTCTTAACCTGTGCTGATTTGTCGTGGGTTGAACATCTCGAGGTATATGGAAAACTATAGATAGATTCATCGTACGCTAGACATTGTTCAAAAAAGTAAAAAAAAAAAAAGGTTTTCAAGAGAACGTGTCTATGGAATGTCGTGGAAATGCCTTGATTGACGTCCATCTAAACTGATCTACTTCGTCGTGACGATAATTCCGTTCGTGCCGTTGAGAACCGATTGACTATATTTAAACCTAATAAAGATCTACAAACAAGATAAAATGATTGGGGGGAGGGAGGGAGGAGAGAGAAACACCACACTTGAGATGGTGCTTCGACAGCCGTAAATGAAACCAAAGTCATAAACCAGTCAAGTGAATAAGCTTGTGTGTTGCTTATGGCTTCAGAATAGCTACGTGATAAGGTTAAGTAGTATAGGGAATGGGGGTTCCAGCGCAATCTCAACACGGGCAAGACCCGTGTCAAAAATCCACCTACGGAAACAACCCACTCCAAGTGTGGTTGGGGGCAACAGCGCAAATATGTTAGTCTATATATGGAGTGCGAAGATTGTA
>NW_022258501.1:16526-33984 GCF_009602425.1 Actinia tenebrosa | reverse complement strand
ATATATATATCATAGATTTCGCAAACACAGCAGCAGTAAGGGAATCATCGCGCGGGTAATACCCGCTGCCGACGCATACATTTAGAGGGGCCTGAAACGCGGGCAATACCCGTGAAATTCGATGCTTGGCGATTTGGATTCCGCGAGTCCCCCTTACTGCTGCTACATGTGAAATTTCGTCCCTATCACAGAAAGGAAATTAAGAGCGATGTGGAATCCTCCTAGCCTCAGAACTGTTGTTGAAAACTCGTCAGTGTACCTCCACTGGATTTGCTTTGCCTTGCTGTAGATGGCTAAGTCGAGTGTAAGTACTGTGTCTCGCTTTCTTCATTATGGTGTATATGGTGCTGAATTCTGTTGACGAACCATTCATCAGCGGGCAATATCCAATGACGGTTGGTAATGGGACGTCTGCGTGCACTAAAGCGTTGAAGGCACTCCAACCCGGAACGCAATGCTCTCCTCGTGGGATGTCTCTCATGTCAAAGAGCTGTGTCGGTGGCCGGCAAGCGTGACAGCGCCCATACGAACTCTGGGATAGATGATAGATTGTCGAAAGTGGCTGGTGACAGAGATCCACCCTTGAGTTGATTGACAAACGCTGTAACTGATGGGCGCCTTCCGTGGGCTGAACACTCGAGAATGTCATCATCGGCAATGGACGTGTACAAGGACCTTCTTTTGCTTCTATGATCTACTATCACCTCTGATGGTATGTGCGGACCATACACCTTTTTTTGGAATATTGCCAAAGTTGTGGCATGAGTGGTATTTTTGCCGTCCAAGGTTTCTTTGTTCAAATTGTTATTATCTGCAGCGAATTGAACAAATGATCCTTGGATGACATCGGATGGAATGACAACACCACTCTGCTGAGATTTCGCTTGAACTTCTGTTGCGAGGGCTGTATCGACGGCTTCTATTTCGTCGTAGGACGAGCAGTGACCCATACGGTTAAGGATAGAAATAAGTTGTTTGCATGCTATCAAATGGCGAACGGTCATGGCGAGGCCCACGTGCTTAGGCAGTTTAACGCGACCTCGCGTAGAGCAGTGGATGGAGTTTTGGACCTAAGACAAAACTCGTCTTTCATCTGCTTCGTGATTGCAACTAGCCTGGTGGTCTAAGCATTCATCATCCTCCGTGATAAGCCAGCGGAAAAACATGTACAAATGGGGTGGCACAATTCTTTTGGCTGAGGACAAGTGTACGTCAGTCACATTCAGCGGGTAAATAGGAATTCCTTCGCACTTCTTGAGCTCGTCTCTCAGTATTTTCGCAGCGGTAAATATTACATGCTCGGGCGAACGATTAAATGAAACATCTTGCTGTTCTGGTGCCTGAGCCGGCTCTTGTTGTGCGGTGTCGTGCTGGGCGGCTGTATTGATTACATTGCTTAGTGAAATGCTACTTGAATATACAAGTTCTGGGCTTGACTTATGATACGGCTGATGGAATACGATAGATTGTGAAAAATGACTTTGCAGTCGTATCTTTAGATTTTGCTTAGTGTATTTTGTCCCATCGATACCCCTTCTGTCTAGCAGCCTCTTGTATTTTTTCAGAAGAGAAGACATGTCATATACCTTTCCTGCTTGTAGGCCTTCTCCTATTTCGGAAACAAGATCAGCGAATGCTTGGCTGTATTCATTTTTTTCTCCCTCTTCGGTTCCCTTGGACTTAATGTTTGACTTGCTGATGTAGGTCCCATAACAAGCATGATGATACTTCGCTCCGGCAGCTATCAAGTCGTTGCTGACACCTTGTAGCACGTGCAGCATGCCGTGGTCATCCCTCCCCTGTGCTGCCTTAAGTATTGACTGACATGCTTCCAGAGTGGAGATCAGGTGCATCTCTTTAACTTTCTTATGTGAGCGCTTTTTGCAAAATAAACACAGGGACCAGTCCTGAGGAGAGGTGTTTGATCTATTGAAACGCGACGTTACCTGTTCTCCAGAATCTCTAAAATGTTCTTTCTCTGATGAAGCGTTTGACAAAGACTTAATGTTGTGGTCACTTGTATAAGAAGCATAGCAGTTCGGGTGCCAAACTACGGGGGCTTCAAACAACTGATTGACGTTACACGACAGCCTCTCGTACACTTCGTCTTTGCGAATGTTCATTTTGGCAATAAAATTAGACCTAGAAGATCCCATAGATGTGCAAAGCTTCTCTAAGCTGTCGGTCTGGCAAATTAGACATTTTGCGAAACTAGTTGTACAACAACGCATTGGCTTAGCAGGAAGAAGGATTTGCGGGGGACTGTCGTCGTCACTTTGGCTCACTTCTCTCTCTGCCATATTTACTGCGAATAATCCAAGTTATTTATATAATATGATTTTTGGGAACGGATGTTTTTTTTTTCGCGATCTAAAAACCAAAACATTTCTTTTTCTATTAGTTTTTACAAACACCGAATGTAGTTAGAAACCCTTCCCGGCCCCCGGTAAACTGACAAACAGAAAATAATAACGATAACTAAATATTGAAAAAAGCATCAACAACAGTATCGGACTGTGACATAAAACCGCATTGCTAATTTTTGAACATAAATATGCTTTTAGGTACAATTTTTACGTCGCCCAATTTGTTGAAGGAACTAGGGTTTCTTACGAATAAATGTCACTAGCCTGAAATAATTAAAAGTCTAAAGGTTCTACAGAGTATAATAAAGATATTATTCAGAATAAGCCTGAAGCGAGATGACGTTTTACCCCCGACTATATAGCATAATAGTTTTTAAAATTCTTTMATATTAAAWTTTTTGATTCCCTAGAGAATACAGGAACAATAGTCATAATTAAAGAACAAAAGCAATGCGAAAATGATTATGGTCTAGAGACGGGGGTAAATCGTCATCTCGCTTCAGGTTTATTAAATAATCGCATTTTTTACTTTTTCCGCAAAATCGTGCCGGCGTGCAAAAGCGGGAAACCAATTTAATGCTCGACTTGTTCAGGCACTAGCCAATCACTAGCTAGGTTATAGTGCTTTCAAAATCACTCGTTTGCCTGCCTCGTGGCGTTAATAGCGACTGAAGTTTGCTATGGATTTTTATCTTGAAGATATCTTTAGCTGAAAGTGAACTCTTGAAATATGCAGATTACTTCCCAAGAAAGGATAACCATTTAGTCTTGTTGTTGAAAAGCAAAAATGGAGTGTGCAACCTATCGAAAAACAGAATTTTTGGGGCTACTCGAATAGACTTGGAATCCGTCATCAACGGAGTTAGTCATGAAGAATCTTCAAGAATTTTTTTTTTTCTTACTGGAAGTTCTCCACAAACAGAGGCTGGCAGAAAAAACAAAAAAACCAAGCAGTTCTGATGTTTGTTTAACAGTTAAAATTTTTTAAAATCCCGCTAACAGAAACAGAGAGAAAACGTGCATAATCAAGACAGAAAGCGGGGAATGCTGTCACTTTCAATATGCACTTTGCATGGTCTCAGAGAAAAAGAAGTACTCAAAAAACGGCTTTTCTGCAGAGAATAGGAAGAATTCGCGGTCACCTCAAAAGAGTGGTCTAATAGTGGAGAGCCATCTGGGGTAATGTGACTACGAAAGAACGACTATTTGAATGGTTTGACTTTGTTGAAAAAAATTTGAGCCTTTGACTTCGAACGTTAGAGGTAAGATCGACATCAAAAAAATAAAGTTAAGAAGGAAGTTTTCTTTCACTGAGTGGATCAGACAGCTGAAAACCAAATATAACTAACTTTTTAAGACAATGTACTGTACTTTTCATTTAAAAAAAGTTCAGATAGATGCAGTGGCAATTACGTTCGATAGATATATTGAGCTTCGTTTTATAGTTGTTCTATTTATACTCGTAAAGTTTCCATGGTTACCACTGGCTTGGCGTTGGAGTGAATGCAGTTTACTTACAAAATTATTGTCTTTCGTCTTTATTCAACATTCTTTACCCATTAAAAAAATTATATTTCAATCCTTCGGAATGCGTATTTAGTTCCTCGACACTCACCGACTTTGTTCTAGAACGACAGCTTGAAATCTTGTGAATTTTTATTGATTTCTAAAGAAAAAAAATTATCTTAGATAAGCTTAAGTAATTTTCTTCATTTCAAATTATGTAGACTTATCATTTTACGAGGTTAGTATAAGTGGAGATGATGAATGAAGATAATTAGATAGGAACTAGCACGGTTATCGAAACGCAGAACAAGGTTTTTAATTAAATCTCACATCGACCAAAAGTTGTCAGCAAGCTTTGCCGTCATTTTGGCAACTTCTAATTTATTGTAGTTACGGAGCGGAGTTGACAAAATATTCAAAAACAATACAATTCACTGTCTGTATTTAATAGAAAAGGGCGAATCGACGAAATAAAAAGAAGAAAAAACAAAGAGGAAAAAAGGAGAGAGAGAGAGAGAAAGAGAAAGAGAGAAGTAATAATAATAACAACAATTAATCTTTCAGCTTACCTTTTTTCGCGGATTTCTTCCATTCAAAAATTAAAATCGTCATTATCTCAATGCAACCACATTTTAAAAATTAAATTACATCTGCAATTCATGTTTTTGTCAAAAAAGGTAAAACTGGAAAGGAAAACAGGCGATATTACGAAGCTAGGAGAGGCATTGTACGTCTAGACACAAAGCCGCGAAATATAGCGCGAAACGAAAGCGATGCTGCACATACAATTGCGCAGCTTTGACATCATAAGTCGTTTTGGAATTATAAACTAATTATTGAATTTATAGCATTAACACATGTTTTCCAGTTTCTCTTAATTTTTCTCCCACTAGGAAAAAGTCACCCACTTATTTTTTTTCACATAATCATATAATAAAAACCTCTAAATAACACGCAATTAAAGAAAAGAACGGCATTTTTTAAAATTAAAATATCTTTATAAATGAGTTATTTTAAAATTAAACTGGTTCTTTAAGCCCTAGAGTGTTGTTATTAGAAGCTATTCAGTTTAATACTGGAATTTTCTTGCCAAGATTTTTACATTACTGCGCTCACTTTTAGTTTTGCCTCGTTTTCATGTCTACTTCCGGTGTCCATTAAAAACGTGGCCTTAACTCAAAACTGTTACCACTATTCGAGTTTACTAACTATTTAGCGATAATCTTCAGTCTTCAGTCTCAGAATTCGTAGTCAGTTTTTGTCTGTAACGTCAGTTGAGCCAACTATTTTTTTAGAGCACTTTTTGAGATTTGGCTCCCCGACTATTATGATCGAGCGGCAGTCAAATTATAGGTGAAATTCAGCCTCCAATATCGCTGCTGGTACCTAATTAATCGAAAGAACACTTACACAGCACGAAAGTACACATATTCTAGTTTACTTGTGCCAAGTTTTAGCACCGACTATTAAAATGCCACCGCTTGAAGGAATTTCAACTTGTAGCGTTCAAACACGCTATACGGCTAATCAATTACACGGGTTGTTTATCAATATAACACTAAATCGACTCAATATTTTTCTTTTTTAAAATTTTTGTATTAAGATGGTTTGCCAAGAGTATAAAAAGCATAACTAGAGAGTAAATACTCTTCAATCAAGTGGTCCTCTGCGTTAATCCACGATAATTAACCGCAGCTTGAGCTTTAAAAACCATGTTACACAATCTAGGGTCAGGACAAATGCACCCCGTCGTCGGTGGCTTTAGCTAGATTTCTTCTCCTTTGCAAAAAGATTTATCTCTTACTCTGAGATACCAAATGGTCTATGAATTTAGCCGGTTTTTAAACTTTTGAACCGGTTTTTGATAAATTATTACCATGACTGTCTTGCATGACTTGCATGTAAACATTTAATGTCCTAGCGAGCTGTCAACGGCACTCTAAATAAACACATGAATTCTACCAAATCATTATCGTAACTTACCAGTTACCAAACCACCAAACTTTGATTACTTGGTCTGAACAGATATTGCAAGTTTCTTTAACTCCAAATATCATTAGGCTTTTTCCCTGTTATAGCGGATGGTAACTACAAGTCACTACAAGTCGAATTAATTTTCCAAAAAAAGTTAATTACTCATATCTTCCGGCTCAACATTCTTCTCAGCGGGTTCGGTTAGCGTCTCCGATTGGGTCTTGCGAGTTGTTTGGGGAGTAAAATATTTAAATTGTCCTGGTGAGAAAGACGAGCTAAGCCATTTATGATTGGCCTCTGAAAGAAAAGAGTAAAATAATTAAGTGGCAGAAAATGGCAAGAAATCTAACTCCATTATCCATTTACCTGTAGTCGAGGGCTTTTCAATTTTGATGACTTTCCCAGTGCCTATGCCATAAGCACGCCAAGCTTTAATTTTCTCTCCAGACACAAACTCAAAATTGTTTAGCTTACTTAAGTTAGGGATCTTTTGTGTGGTCTCTTGAGAGTTAGGAATGGATTGCAGTGAAACGACTCGAACACCCTTGACTTCCCCATTGGAAAGGAGGGCACTCTCTAGTTGTTTGGCGGTATCAACATCATTTCCCTCATGAAACTCAAATTGACTCAACCTTTAAAAATAATTTTATATTTTCCTTAGCTTTCGACGGACACTCATACTCAGAGGAACTAAAATAAGTACAATATTAACAAAACCTACGCGATCAAACGTTGTAGATATGCGCGAGCAAACCTGAAAGCACGCGCATCGAAAATCACAAAAGATTTGTCTCATTTGCTGGCAGAATTCTGCCACTGTCTCTACTAAGAATAATGTTCTTTTGCTTAGATATCTCACATGCTTCCAGCCACTTTCTTTGGTTCCATCTTTGTTCTTTTTTAACGATTGAAATGTTATCCCATTGGATTGAGTGCCCCGTTTCATGTGCATGCTGGGCTAAGGCTGATCTTTCTGCCTTGTTCAGACGCACAGCCGCCTGATGTTCTTTGCACCTAGTTCCATTTAGCAAGTGCTGTAACGGCCGTATCTCACTCAAACATGGAGACTTAAGGAGACTTAAGGGATATAGCATAGTATGAAGACTATACTTTGTGTAGGTGTGTCCTCCTTTTTTAAATTTTCTTCGTCTAATTTCGACTCAAGCGAGGGATGATTTGAAGAATATAGAAGTCAGTAAGAAATTCAACAAGAATTTGAACGTAAACTGCAGAGTCAATCTGATAAAATGGAAGATGTCAATTTGTGGTAATTGTGCGAGTTTGATCACGAACTCACGATATTCTCCTAATAATACTTCAGTTCGATAGCTTAGTTTCATGTCATCTCATTAAGTGCAAATGTGGAAATTGCCAAACCGAGAGTATCTTCAAAGTCCAAGCGAATACCAATGCTGTCTGGAAATCGAAGAATGTGTTGAATCGCTTTCCAGCGACACAGATAGAGAAGAATGTCTTGAAATTCCAGACTGCATGACTCTTCATCCTGGTTTTGAGCAAGTTTAACTTTCTAAATGGAGTTTAAGATTAGCAGCCGACAAATATAAGACAAAAGTTAAAAGTAGATACAGTCAGACTTGTTCAGAGGAAAGGTAACGTATATAATATTATAGCGCAATACACTACAACTCCATTCTCTCAAAACTTGTAAAAGTTCGTATTTCAGTGTCTCCAGATGAGAGATCTTAGTAGATCTTAAGTATGATCTCTTATCTAGGGACCTTGAAATGAGAAATTTTCTTAGTTTGAAGAGATTTGAGTTTTGGCGTGGCACAACATAACATTTATAAATCCTATTTACAAGCCCACTTCAGGCATACAGTATTTTCTTTATTTCGTTGCTACGCGTATAATTTTTTGACTGGTAACACGAAGCAAAAGTTAAAATATACCATTATTTTTTCTACCTACTTGGTTGTAAGCCCTATCAGTTATAAGCCGATATTTGGAAGAAACAAACACTTAAGAATGAGGGCTTATTAGCTGGGATTTTTCAGTTTCCCCAAGTTATAGTTTTGAAAAAAATTTTTTCATCAGGTTCCTGCGTAGTATTACATATAGGGAATTCACATGCCTTGTCCATGGCTACTTGGGTGGAAGAAGAAGAATACCTTTGCCAGCTTGTGCATATAACAAAATTAGAGAAAAATAGTTGAAATAGGTGTATATATCCTTGCAATTTACGTACCTGCAGTACATTCCAACATAGGAATAAGCTAGCATCTTTAGAGAGAAGTAGTTCACCACCGAATGAAAACCTTCGAGACAGCTTGTCTGTGCAAGTGGTGAGGCTTGCTTTATTGCATTTACCAAAGAGGTTTTACCAAGCGATTTACATATTTTTTCATAAACAGGAGAATCTATAGGATTAATAATATGAACAAATTTTAATGAAAATCGACGAAGATGGTACATGTATCTATTGCCTTATTTATTAACTTGGCATTTCAAAACTGACCTTTATTTAACCATTTCCTTTCTTGTATTTCACCATGGGCACATTTGTCAAACAATGGATCTCCATCCAATTTATCATGTTTGTTAATGATATGGCTAAGGAAGGACTTGAACTTGGCATATATAACCTTGCCATTCCCTGACAAAGTGGAAATAGCACTCCAGTAAAAATGGTTTTGACGAGGCTTTTTCCACTCAACCAAACTAGAACACCCACTTTCTTTACTTATTTTTGGTAGAACTTTGTGAATTTCTGCAATATTAAAAGTGATGGTTATTAATGAGACTGTTTTTCCTATGCCTTGTTGTTATATTGAACCAATGAATAAAACTTAGCTTACTTTTCTTTAGATGCCAAAGGTCAAAATAGTGTGTGATGTGTGATAGCTGTTCCCTCATGTACTTTCTGATAGACACATGCCGGTCTGTTATTATTGTGCCAATAGCAAGACCACTACCAAGGAGATAACCCATGCAGTTCTTGAAGCCTGGGAACTCCATAGCTTTGCTGCTACCAGCAACATTTCTCTATAAAAACAAAGTGGTAAAGTGATGTTTCAAAAATAAAACATGATTATTGCCAGTATATTGGCAACAGAAGAAAGTTTTGTCTAAATTTTATGACTTGGAAGGGCAAAAATCAACCTCTAAATTCCAATTCAGTAATGGAATGAGGGGCACAAGTTTGTCAACCACAGGCCATTAAGTGCTAAAAATCAAGGGCATTAAAACACTAAATATTAAAATAGCTTTTCCTAAAAAGAAAATAATATTGTTAGTAATATTGTTATGGAATAAAATACCATGTAACAGTAAGACAAGAGTCTTACTTATTACAGTATATTCACAACGGTTTGATTTTTTCTGACACAATGCATCAAACAATGAACAATGTGTTATCCTTATAGATATGAAGAATTATACTTCCAGTACATTTATTAAGAAGCATTAGTAATAGTTATTTACTCCTGATTTCCCAGTGCATGAAGGTCATTGGAAATTTGTTTCCTTATAATGGCCAGTGTTTAGGATTACCAGTTACGATAAATGGCTTGCAATTATTAACACAATAGAAGTACAGGGGTCACATTGAATATCATACTGGTACTCACATTTGGGTGTTTGAAGAAAGTTGCCAGTGAGAAACAGCATAGTCCCATATGCTTGAACATCTGAATGGTCTTTGATGCCGAACCCCCAGAGAGAAGAATGGCAAAAGAAAGCAGGACATTTCCGGCAGGAATTTTTGTCCAAGTCATATTTGGCTGACTTTTCCATAGAACATCTCTTGCATGGCAGTTCTTATTTCCACAAGTTGATGTAACTACAACCATAGTACCCACTTGCTTTGCTTCTATAAGAGGGCCTTCTGCTTTACAAGTATGGCAAAAACGAAAAAGGAGAAGAAGCTGTGACCAAAACACAATAAACTTTGGTTGTGTTCTGAGGTTTTCATCATTGGAAAAAAGTCTGTAAAGAGAAAAATAAATTGGTCTATAGATAAATTTTCATATTCATTTTACCTTCTATTTCCATACAATCTTGAATATTTTTCCCTAAGTTAGGTTACCTGCTCTCTTCTTCCTGGGTATTTTCATTTTCTGTTTCGGTGTCAGTCTCAGATTCCATCTCGGTGTCATAGTTGGCATCTGATGAAAAGTCTGGCTCTTCTTCCATGGTGTCATCGGAATCAGACTCATCATCAACATCATCACCGCCATCATTTTCATTCTCTTGGCAAATTTGAGGTTCAGATATTATTTCTGTAGATATAACATTTAAAATGATTTAAGTGCTGATTGTCATGATCACCAACCACTCATGTCTTATAACTCTATATCCCCTTACCAGGACATGCAAATACATGGGGCTGTTTACAGTACGTTATGTTACTATAGCAGATGTAAATTATGTAATGCAGACAAATATAGCGATATACCTGTTTCTTGCATCTTAGTTAAAGCTTTTTTAGTAGATTTCAGCTCATTTTGACACTTTTTAAATTTTGATCTTACGGTTATTAGCTGTTTTTGAAGCTGTCGATTACGACTTTGGAGCCTTGTGGAACTTTGACATTCATCTTTAGTCTCACCCTCAGTTTGCGTGAAACTGTCTTGTGTCTAATGAAAAAGGATGTTACAGATGTTATATAAATATCATAGATCCGTAAAAGATACTAGTATAAAAATTATTCAAGGCCTTGTTTCTTTTTATTACATTTCCTGAGATTTCCGCATCGAATCCAGATTCAGCTTCAGCCTCAATATTACAACACTCCGCATCGCCATTTTGCTTTGGCTCCTATTCTTCTTGTATAGATGCCATTCGGCTCTTTGCGCTCTTGAGAGACTAGTGGAATATAATCCGAGTTATAGATTTAGATATTTAGATTTGTTATTCACGAGTAAGGAGTAAAACAATGTTTTTACTTTAGATCCGTTGTTACCATTCTTCGATCTCGGCTCGAATGGGCCTCCGTCTTTTCTTTCACAGTCGCGGCTGAGGACAAAGACTTTGCGTGTACAATTGGGATGGATGTGACTGCAGTATCATTCCTAACCAGTCTTGGGATGATCGGGCGATTTGTCACAGTATCTGGTAAAGCACGGCGCCTCATGAAATCCTCAGGACCAAAGTGCAGAGAACACAGAGACGAGTTCTTGGTTGGTTCCCATTTGGCACGTTTCTGCTTYACGAACTCAACCCATTTTCGCCTTCTTTTCTTTGCCTCTGGCCTTTGGTCATTCAAATATGGAATGCTATGCAGAACAACTCCTTTCTCTACATCGGCGAAGTTAGAAAAACCGCCTGCAGCACATCTATTCGGCATTTTTTAAAACTCTTTATTCTAAAAATACACAGAGACGCATACCAACAATAAGAACGTACCAGAATGAGATACCGGGTCGACGTCACATAATTATTTAGTACCCAGTCCTTTTCCGTCGCGGTATGAAAATTGAAGGGGCCGAGAATTCCCGATTTTTCGGGAATTCCTTTGCTCATTGTTCAAAGGGAATAAAAGGAATTTACTTTTTTTCTTCGAAATATGTTTAAGAAACACACAACGTTTCTATTAGTATGTACTTTGGCTAAGGTTGATAGGCACTTTAAAGCCTGAGCTCGGAATCACATGCTTGCTCTCTCACGTGACCTCATTCCTGCAAATGCTATGGTAGAATTTCCATAAAACTTCAACTTATAGGTAAGTTTCGTTTAATTTCTCAATTATACTTAACCAGATTGAAACATGAAGTCATCTTCCTCTTATTCTTTGCTATATGTACCCTCTACATATTCAGCTTCTTCAGTTTCATTAATGTTATGATTAGAAGATGTGGCCAAGGGATCTCCTTATCCTTGCTCAATTAGTCAGGAGTAATATATGCAATTAAACTACTGAATTCCATTTTTAGGATTGAAATGATATTGCAAGTTAGAATTTTTTCATCACTTTAGCAACATATAGTTTCCATCATTCAATTTGTATTATCAATTAATATAGAAATTGCACGTGAGTTTGAAAACGAAAATCAAATTGATCTCATAAATGCATCAGCATGTGCAATATAAACGAACCTTTTCCATGAATGAGGCCAGCGTTGCGTAGGGACTTTTATTCAAGCAAGGGGCTTCTTCCCATAGACCCATTTGTCTTGCACTTTCTCTCACTGTGTACTAATATATATTTAATTAAAGATAAATCATTTATTAGTCTAAAAGGTGTTTAGATAAAGATAAGGTAGTTCAAAAATGTAAATACCCCTACCAGTGTGTGACAGCATTTCATATTTTTTTGGAATTTACAATAACAGTAAGTGGAAGTAATCATGCATAGAGGTATAATTTTACATACACGGTACGTATGTACAGTTTCGTCTTGCATCACTGCTTGCTGCATGCATTGGGTATGAATATCCAAATGAAGAAATTCCTATCCTTCATTCTACCTCCTCCCTTATAAAATCAAGGAAAGAACTGCATTTAGGAAGCTTTAGTCCGTCATTTCGTTATAATTGTACTGAATGTTTTGCGCGGGAAAATATCGTGTGCATGTACAGGCTTTAGAAAGATGTAATATTAATATTCACAAATACATACCAAAAAAAGTTCCGGTGCCGGTGATGACTGGGAGTTCTTCTTTTTCTTTTGTAGAAGCTCGAATGAGGAGAATTTCTTATTACTTTCTACTGATGTTTTAACAATAAGATCACGCTGATCATCATCAGTACTACTAGTACATGAACGTAATTTCGTCGCAGAAGCAGCTGCAGCTGTAAGCTTTGATCATCTTAGTATATTTAATATCGCATTAACTTCATGTTCGCTTAAATTGAGATTGGCTAGCTGGGCTGAATCCATGTTTTTTGAAGAAAATTGATTATACTAGAGAAGAGCTTGAATTGATGCACGATATCGAGAAGTCTGACGAATGGAAAGATCGAGCTTGAGATCGGTAAAAGAATCGTATCAGTCACGATCTGTCACAACCGTATTTTGGCAGGAACTCTTGCTCGCCTTTGATTGGTGGAAATACATACGCTTGCGCATGCGTGTGTGTACCCCTTTGATTACCATTCTACGATCACGACTTTTTTTAATTTTGACGTATACGCGCTTACAGATGCATGGAGAGAGACATAAAAAGAAAAAAAAAAAAAAAAAAAAAAAAAAAAAAAAAAAAAAAAAAAAAAAAAAAGGCGAAAGATAGAGAAAGAAAAGCTCGACAGCGGTTTAAAAGGGTTCTTTGTGACTTTAATTTATGTAAGGGTAAATTCGAGCACACAGGAAATAGTGCTGAAAAGCATATTAAGTTATATGGACCTGAAAGGTGGTGATGATAACAATGGCGCTGCCGTTGGCGTTCAAGATCGAGATGAATTGACTTCTGGTGATCCCGAAACTGGAGATGTTGGAAATGAAAATTCTATTCCAACTCCTTGCCCTGAATATGCTGATAGTTTTGATTGAAATAATTCTTTCTCGTCTGAAGAGCTTAACAAACAAGAATGCATGGAGACAGAAGAAAGCAACGGCAGCACGAACACACTTTCTTCGACAGCAACAAACGCATGCTACGAGGAAACACTCCACAACACCGCACGCTCTAAAATACGTTTATACCCCAACAGTGATCAGACTGTACTTCAGACTCTATGCTTGTATTTTTCTTGGTTTTCTGAACATCCTGGATGACTTGCGTTATAGTTCTCTACAGATGGCATGAATCCATTCAGTCATGGAACATATTCCATGTGGCCTTTAATGGTAACAATGTTAAACCTTCCTTAGAAAGCTAGACATTTATTTAGCAGCATTATGTTGCTTGGTGTTATACCTTCAGGAGGTGATGATACATGTGCACTTAAACTAGATGCATATCTGGAAATTTTTGTGGATGATCTATGTGAACTTTCTGTCATTCAAATTGAAAATAATGATTCTTAATCATTTGTTGGACTATCCTGGTCTGAACAAGATATTCTCAGCATGTGGAGCTAATGCAGTTCAAGCATGCATGTTGTGCGACATTGAAGGCTAGAAAACCCTGTAAGATGTCTCCAATTAAGAATATTTCTTTCATTCTAGTATTTTACTGTGATATTTACTAATTATAATAGCTGTTCTCTTTTTTTCACAATCTCACAAGCAAAAACCATGGGTCGATTGCTGTGTGAACAGAACCCCCCCAATTGAACCCAAACCAAAATCTTTGCTGCTTTTTTCATTAGGTTTGACTTGTGAAATATGGCATATTTTGACAAAGGTATAAAAAACACCTTTAATTCTTTGCCTGCACTCCTCTTAGGGTATGTTTTTCATCATGTGAAAGCTTTTAGTTGGGGACTGGTCAGCACTTAGTGTAGGGAAGAGTGGGCCTGCAGAATCAGGGGGTAGACCACATATTTTTGAGCTCCTTAAAAGGAGTGGGCTATGAAAGAAATGGGACAACTTTTTTTGTCATTTATGCCCTTGAATATCCTTGTGGTTTGAGCAAGAATATGGGGATGTGTCACAGAAAACGTTTCTTTCAATTATCTTATTTTACTGGCCCAATCTTCGTCCACTCCCTATCATGAGATGCTTTATTCCAGTTAGGATTTTGGTGTCCCGCTGACTTGGCCCTCAAAGAGTCCCAAGTTAACAATAAGAAATGTTACATGAAACACTGAGCGTGGTTTGGCTGGAATGTAACTTTTAACTAAGGGCGTTATAAGTAGCGACACCTTACTTTGCTAGCTTTCAACTTGATGGATTTTTTTTGAGTTCAATAAATCATGATACTGCAGATACGCGCATAAAGCTTTCGGCTTAGAAAATCCGAATTCTACAATTCTTTATCTAATTTATCACAGTGCCTGTAGTTTATGTTTCAAATTACGTGAATACACAACTTTGAGCTACCGGTATTATTTTAGATTCAGATTGATAACTCTTATTGATAACGCTTATTATTTAATATCGTTAGCAACGAAAAAGCATACTCAATTGCGCTAATTACAGTATAAATTAATACATTTTCCAATTTATCAGAACTGCAAGCGGAATATCTTTCAATGTTGATTGCGTTTGGAAGCAAAGATTAATACAGTGTGTAGAGTTTATGAAACCACAACTTATTTAACTGTAATGTGAGTAGGAAGACGTCATAGATATCACGCAGGGAAATCCTAAGCTAAATAAAGCTCCTCATGTATACTTTATGATCAGTCCCTTACTGGAAAGTAATAATTGTCATCTTAAAAAAGAAACTTATTTGGTAGTGTCTCAATTACAACCGTCAAACTATAATCCTCAATGCTGACTTATTTCTTGCAACCAAGAAGTAATATGTGAATTGTGTCTATTTCAGGTATATGTATAGACTCTCTTGAGAAGGTTGTATATTTAGGCAACAGAAGGTTCTTGCCGAGTGACTCAGAAATGCGTGTTGACAGAGACAACTTTCCTGACAAGCATGTAGAGGAAAGGGATCCCCCATCAAAGGAAGAGTTTTCTGATATAATGATTAATTCTGTTGCCTATGAAAATGTAACTCAGGCAAAGAATATTGCCAGTGGGTCTGGATTTAAGTCATGTTATACCTTAATGATGCTACCAGATAGCGACAGAACTACCTAGGCCTTTCCTGATGTTATGCATGCATCCAAGAATGCAGCCATCTTTAATCTCATTACTGGGAGAGAAGATACTGAAAAAGTCAGAAAAACAGAAAGCAATTTAGGGAGATTTTCTGGGTGTAACAGCAAGCCCATTACTGAACAAGTTGCAGGTAAAGGAAAGGGTAAGTCATGATAAGTCTTCAGAATATATTTGATAGCAGGACTCTTATACCCTCCAGCATCATCAGTTGGAAATCGTGAGTGTATTCTCTGAGTTAAGAGCCAGCTACATGTTTTCCCTTTTTTTCTGTGAAAAACTTAGTGCACACTTATGAACACATCTTCGATTCTCCAGAAGCATTCTGAAAACCTATAATCCCATAAAAAGCATGACATCTTGTTCAAGTTACTGGCAATATATTGTAAACTATGCATTGCCTAGTTGCTTATAGCCAAAGTGCATGAAACTAAGCTAAACTTTAAAACAAAGGAATTGGTTTTTTTTTCGACTCACCTTACTTAGCGTCCAGGATCATAACAATTTGAACATATTATATTATGCTGAGTTCTGTTTAATTATTTTAGAAAAGAGCTCCACTTTTCAACTATCTGGCAACAAAAGAAGGGTTTCCAAGGCCAAAAAACAGCTAGTGGATGCACCATTTAGACTTACGAAAGATGAAATTAAGAAAGCAGATAAAAGAGCACTAGAAATCAGGGTCCTAGTTGGATTTAGATGGAAACCAAGAGCAATTACAATTTTTAGCAATTACTCTCAAATGAAAACCCATGACCGGAAAGAGGTAAAAGCAACCCTGTTTTTATTAAGGAGTGATTCCTAGTTATATATATTTAAGTTGTGAACTTATAATCTTAATACAGGTTTTTATCATTTGGCAATGTAATTTCATGCCCTATGATAGGTTGATTTGCCGTCCATAACTAAGACATAATAACAAATACCTTGCCATAATAATGAATATCTTATTAACCTCGTTTGCTCGGTCCATTCCTTAGTTATGGATTCTCTTTTTTCCACCTTTTTATGGCCCTCGAGCTACGCGCTCGAGCCATAATGCAGTGGATAAAACCCGGTCCATAATTTTATAAGAGCTATTTATTATGGAGTTTGTTTGATAAAATAGAACCCTGAACCCTACATAGACACCAATGCTTTTATGTTGCATTGTCTTTATGTTTAGGTTTTCAACTCAAGGGATAATAAAGTATTGCTTACAAGATGCACTTGGAATAGAGCGCAACATTTCAGAGAGCAACATGTTTTGCTCTTCTTGATGTACTTGAGAAACTATTTAGTGAAGAGCAATCCATCGAGAGCATCAAAGCACTGACGCTAGAATTGGATTCTGTCCGTGCAAAGGGATTGAAAGAGATCTTCCTGTCAGTGTTCAGGTACATATAGGAACTGAATGGGAAGCAGGGATAGGGAGGGTATATATAACTAGTAGACAATATTTATCACACCTGCGAACAACCCGAAATGACTCTCACAGTGCCTTAATTGAAGTGGTGGCACTTAAGGTCGCTCCATAGAGTCGTTATGCGAGCGTGAGTATGTCGAGCATGCGCAATACTGAAACTTAAAAAATTAGAGAGATTAGTTTTTAAATGAGAAAAATGCCCTTTTTTATGGCTGGAGTGGTGTTGGTATGGCTATGTAATACGTGATCAATTTCACACAAAAAAAAATTCCTAAACTCCTATTCTCTAGAATCCCATGACACTATTCAATCTCGCGCGCTGATTGGCTACCGAGAGTGGCTATTTAGCGTGGAATACCATGGTTTGAAAAGCTGAATACCACGATATATAGKGATCCCGCGAGTTGTTGTTGTTGTTCTCGCATTCACCTCAAAATACAAAGATTTTCGTCTGTCACACTATCTTTGTTTTGTTTAGTTTGAAAGTTGCAAAACTTGAGTTCCCAAATTTTAGTATTCAGCTAGACGCTGAGATACAAAAGTTGAGAAAACCATTAACGCTTGCAACAACAAGAAAAAAGAGAAAAGTTGC
>NW_022258498.1:21616-31879 GCF_009602425.1 Actinia tenebrosa | reverse complement strand
GATGGATGGATGGATGGATGGATGGATGGATGCACGTCTTAGCCCAAGAACTTACTTCAAAACGTATTCACTTATTATAAGATCATCAATAAAATCAAGTACATTTTTTTCCAGAATATGAGCCACAGAACACTACCTTGTCGTCCCAAACATCATACATTATTAAAAACAAGGGATTTCAAGCACAATGTGCTGCAGAAGCTAATCCCGCGCCATATTACATATTCAAGCAAAATAATACGAAAATGCAGAACTCAACTAAAGGTGTGTTTGTGAGTGGCACTTTAACTGGAGACGAAGCTGTTCAGGTCAGCTGTGTTCCATGGAACAAATACGGTTTGGGACCAGAAAGAAAGATTGTTCTTCCAGTGGCCGGTACGTTTACGTACATAAATATTTTTTAACCAAAACCCACGGTTAATCTAGGCTAGTGTACAACAATTATGACCAAACATATTATGGCTTTTCATTAAATTATTGTCTTAATATGGTTTAAATATATGTATATATATTTCTTCACGATATGATAATAAGCTTGTATAAATTTACAAATAATGACAAATAAACTCAAAATATTTACGCAATAACATCACACTGATTAACACATTGGAGGAATAAACCTTGATATCTCAAAGATGAACCACTTAATATATTTTACTATTCAGCTATCACTTCATTTAGAAGTGAAGGCACTTCATTTAGAAGTGAAGGCACTTCAATAAAAGGACGCCTCAGATTTACCAGGCAGCATTATAGAAATTATGCAAGTTAATAATAAGTATGTTCCAATCAAAAAAATGGTTTAACGATTTCTCTTTCTCTCACCTACAGAGAAGCCAAAGTTAAGGAATAACCTGCGCACAAGTTACAACATGACAGCCAAAACTAGCATAACTCTTACATGTAGAGCCACAGGAAACCCAGCACCAAATATTTCATGGACTAAAGGAGAAAGTTCAGAAGTTGTCAGTGTCAAAGAATATTATGAGGTCGACTATGAGTGTTCCAACGAAACCCTCGTTTTCTATTGCACTGCAAGTAATATTGCTGGTAGTGTAAGAAGTCCTCAAATTAAAGTGCAAAGTAAGTAAAGTTCTTAACACAAAAATTTAATAAAAACATACTTAGTGATAATAAAAATGAATTAAACGCCAGAACTGAGATGATTAATATATATCTCACTAATGATATCGCATTAAATGTAGCTGACAGATGCATTATTCCACGGGATAAAAAGGTTTCACCTATTTATGGTAAGCAAAACCCCACACARGCTTAATTTATCATTGGCATGTTATTGATGAATGGTTTGCAATCATTCACAAAAGAGCAAAGGAACAGCGACATGAAGCCACGTTAGTGGTACTAACGAAGAAATATTTTGTTAAATATCATTGACATGGCCACGATGGCGAAGCTTGCAAAAGAAAAAAATATTTATCAAGAATTTCCATGTGCCAGCTTTTGGATTGCTCAATAGCCCCCTTGCATATGACGTCGATCTGGGCCCGGGGACCAAACAATGAAAGAAATTTACATGAGAAATGTTTTCAAAATCTCAAGGGAAGAAAACTTAATTGTTTTGACCCCCGGATAGAGAATTAGTGCARGGGGTCTATAGGAAGTCTAAAGCCAATGAAATTTTGTTAGATGAAATATATTATTCATTTAAGTCAACGTCTCACATTGTCAATATGATCAATGCCTATTTTAGAGCCACCTTCGTTTGCCAATGATCTGGTCACAAACTACAGCTTGACTACAAATAGCATAAATATCACCTGCAATGCTACAGGGATTCCAAAGCCAAGTATCACATGGACTAAAGGAGAGAGCAATGAAGTTATCAGCTCCAAWGAATACTATGAGGTTCCTTTAAAAAATTATGACAAAAGCAAGCTGGTCTTTTATTGCCATGCAAGCAATGTCCTTGGGAAAGCAAGAAGCTCTGAAATTCAAGTGCATGGTAAGTGTTATCGATTCGAAGCATTTCAATAAGTATCCAATACTTTACGCAGTTTTTCTTCTTCTGTATTTTACAACAGGATGGGGAGCTATATTCACCTAGAGTAAATTGCAACAACAGTTGTAGCACATTCTTGCAAAAACAACGATGTCGTATATTTTTTTAAATGCCTGCAATTTTTTGTTACAATATTTTACACTTGCACACGCATGAAAATGTAGATGCCGAAACTTATTTCTGCCAGCGCGAGAAATTATACTGCATTAGGTAGGACAGAGTGGTTCACAGATAATTGAGTGAGCTACTGATACTGCCGACCAGGTGTTGAGTAAGTGGTTGGTCAACTTAGGGGTTGTCTATAAATCCAATGTATGCATCGTATAGTCAATCAAGTTTTTTTTATATTTTAGTTATGACAAAAGATAAGGATATTGAATATTTAAAAGGTAAGCTTAATAACACGTGCGCTTGATCTTAAAAATTAGTTATCTTTATAGTTCAAGTAAACAATCAACTTCGTTCCTCCTTCCTTACTCTTGCTATTCTCCATCCTTCCTATCTCTTTTCCTTTCAATTTATYATAATTTATYATAACGCATACCATAAACWGATGACCGTATGAGGTTTTGTTAAMTAACTTTTTTGCAATATGTGAAATAACATTGTYTTCTTTTACTA
Source organism: Actinia tenebrosa (assembly GCF_009602425.1). Next base: position 29,235 of record NW_022258498.1, on the reverse strand, counting down.
CCTCAAGTTGGCCCTGACAGGAAAAAATATGAGATTATCGTTATCACCGCTGTGTCACTAACTGTCGTCTTCTTGATGGTCATCGTGTTTGCGGTGATTATAAGAATCTGCAAAACGGGAACTTCACGAATTAAAGGTAGAGAGTGTGTGTGTGTGAGAGAGAGAGAGAGAGAGGGCCGAGAGAAGGAGAGAGGGAGGGAGGGAGATAGAGAAACAGACCAAAAACTTGTAGAATATAGAAAGGAATATAGAATATTGATCTATGTGACAAGATGACCCCAAGCAACAAGCGCAGACTCGGTTAGTTTTAGCAATTGCTCCATTAGAATATATTGATCGAATTGTTGCACACTGAAGCAGATTATATATGATAGTAAGGAACTAACAAAGTGTTAGTGAATGCATTCTAATTGGCATTGAGTATTGCGCACACTCTGATTGCTCCAAAAGAGTTTGTAGTTTCAGCACYGTTACTGTGTCATCTGTTGTCTCGTTTTATATTCATACAAAATCTGCTCTGTAAAGATGCACCCCGTGACAGGACCTGTACTAAAACCATGTATTTTTCCCCCAAAGAACACAAAGAACCACCACACGTAGAGCAAGTAGACGCTGTACCAATTATCGTAAGTGGTAAGGTTGGAGAAGTAGTCCCTCATCACGAAGGACCTGCACTACGCGACCATTGAAGAGGTAGCGTACAAGGAGAAAAAGAAAAGCTTTTTTAAAAGAAAGAAAAAACCACCTGCAAATGACGAAAAGGTTGAGAAGAAAGGTGGGGATCCARTTTACGCTGTGGTGAAAAAAGAACCGCGTACAAAAGAAACAGTTTAGATCGTTATAATGGCTGAGTACTGATATATTTAACACTTCATGCGGAAGATTCGATTTTTTGATAATGCTACTCGTATGTAAAGATAATCAAATTACGCTTTTGATAGTTAGCAAAAATAGCAAAAATGATTAAAAAATCGGTCGATAATGATGAGCAAKGTTGCTCAATATTAACAAACTAAGTTAATCAGTTTTTTTAATACTTTTATGAAATAACAACTACATGTTCTTTGGGAAAATGAGGAAATGCAGTAGCAAGTTGGTAACAAGCTATTGGTTCTTCCAATAAAGATATATTCAAATTTACTACTCTAATACTTAATCATTACTTCTTCTCACACCTAAACGGTGAGACGGTTATCGACGTCATCGCCAAAGCGTCTTGACAACTCGACATCTGCCATTGTTTTRCTCACATTGATTGTTAGCTAGCATAATCGTCAGGCCGCTGGAAGGAAATGCTTGCAGTTTTGTAAACARTTTAAATGTAGAATGTTTAAAATAAAGTAGTTTCGAAGCTGTTGGCTTGTTGTAATGTTTAGTCGTAATTTGCTCGAAACATCGAAATGACTAGAATTAATTTCTGGCGCGCCTTTGCCGGCCAACCACCTTTACCTTGGCAATGATAGTTATAAGTAATTATCCATGTGTAAATACAAGGTCAAAATATACTAAATCAAGCATTGCGTTTCTATGCATAATAACCATATAACCAAATACAATTTGCGACAAGCTTTTTTTGAAATACATKTACGCAAATGATTCAGCTTCGTTTTAGCGCGGTTAAAAAAAAACTAAGCATGAGTGCTAAAAAATATCTTTGAYATCGAGTGAACAGACCGTTAACTATTAGGGTTGTACCGCGCTTAAACGGAGTTGTGTCAGTTGGGGTCACAAACAACGACGTTCTTGGATATCTAGGCATGTTAAAACTTTAGTAGGAAGTCAAAGTGGCAGACTAACTCGAAATCGAGCAGAATAACAGGAAATCAAGGTTACTTAAAAATATTCACTATTTGAATTGCATACATTCTCGAAAAACCCCAATTATTTATTATCCTATCGCCCGCGATCAGCTTAAGCCTTTAAGCACTTATTGTCTGAAAAAATATTCCATGAAAAATGTTTAACGGATATTTACGCAGACCATGCCGCCACCGCAAACCACTTTGTTCTTGTAAGAGCTTATTTATGTCCTATAACACTTGGCCCTGTTTTGATAATCTCATACAAAGGCATTTCTTTAGAGGCAAAGTCATGTGCTTGAACACTTTTCAATGTTTGTTATAAGTAGTTTGCTTCCTGGCATTTTCTGTAAAGCTGCAACGAAGGCGTCCTTGGCCTTTTGCTTCTCTCCTACATGATWATAGCTATAACCAAGAAGTTTATATCCATTTACATCTTCACACAGGTCACACAACATTTGATATTCTTCGAAAACGCTCTTTAGTTTTCGTTAGTCATCTTCTTGTACTAAACATTTTACCAGGAAATAAAGCACAAAGATACTAGTTTCTTCGTTGTCAACAAATATGTCCGGGCATTCTGCGCCATGCCCCCCCCCCTCCCCCCCATCTCTCGTRCTCGCCTACAGACCTCCGCCCCCCAGTCCCAGGATACACCAATACACTATTCAAATTTCTCTGATCCAGGCCAAAGACTTTGTCATTAAAATCTTTTCTTGTGAAAATGAAAAAATTTAACGATTAACCAACGTGTAGCTCGTCGTTCAAAAAGCAGGAATGAGTAAGTGTTATTACTGGAACATATTCTAGAGCATATTCTAACCAATACAGTATTCAAATTGCACGAAGAACGTAGCTGCAGAAGGCAGCTAGCTGGAAAAAGACTCAGTAGAGGAACTGTTTGGTGGTTGTCATAGTTTTCAGCAGGTACGTGTAAACTACATGTACGTGTGGTTCCAAGAAAGCATAAGCTATTGATTTTCATGYGTCATCAGTCTCAACAAATATATCGTCTTGACAATTCGACAACTGGCAATGTTTCAGTCGCATCAGTTAACAAGCACAACTGTCAGGCCACTGGAAAAAGTGCTTACAGTAGTTTTATAAACGATATAGATATCATGTAGAATGTTTAAAATGAAGTGGTATGGAATTTATTGGCTTGTTATAATTTCTAGTCATACTTTGCTCGAAACATCGAAATGATTAGATATAATTTTTGGCGCGCCTTTACCTTAATTAACCGCCTTCACTTTGGGAAGGATARGTAAACTTAATTATCTTTGTGTGACACGAGGTCAAGAGATAGTGAATCAAGTATTTTGTTTTTATGCATGCAGTAAATTAATAACCKTATTAACCATATTGCGACAACTTTCTTTGAAATAGAAGTAATTCAATAATTCAATTAGTAATTACAAGGTAAGAGTGTTAAAAATATATTTACAGCTCACGTGCCATTGAGTTAACAGCTAATTTTACGGCGCCAAAACRACTGATACAGGGTCACAAAGTCAGTATTCTAATCTTCGGTTACGACCGTGCTATCTACAAGGATATTGAGGCATTCTAAAACCGCGTCAGTAGGAAGGCAAAATGGCAGAATAAATCCAAATCAATTATCTTATTGTCGGAGTAATGATAAAAAGGTAAATTATTCATTACTCCGACGAAGGACTAGCGTCCGAAACGTCAGTAAGTTTTTTCATCTTTTTCACGGTGTATAATTTACCTTTTTATCATTACTGTTTCATCAGAAACACCGACGCAGCTCACACTAGTTTTTAGCTAGATAATTTATCTTATTGTCGATAATCAGCTGAACGTTTAAGCTCCTATTGTCTGAAAAATTTCCAATGAATAACGTCGAATGGAAATTTATAACKTAAACCATGCCGCAACCGCAAAACCACTTTATCTGGTAAGCTTATATTATGTCCTTTGGCATTTGGCTCTGTTTCGAGAATATTTTATGAAGGCATGTCTTTACTGCCAAACCATGCCAGATGCGAAATTACGTGCTTTGACATTTTTCAATGTTTGCTATAAGTAGTTTGCTTCCTGGCATYTTCTGYAAAGCTGCAACGAAGGCGTCCTTGGCCTTTTGCTTCTCTCCTACWTGATAATAGCTATAACCAAGAAGTTTATWWCCATTTACATCTTCACACAGTGAGCACACCTTTTGATATTCTTCGAAAAAGCTCTTTAGTTTGGTTACTTCATCTTCTTGTACTAAACATTTTATCAGGAAATAAAACACAAAGATAAGCGACGGCGCTTCTATTTTCATATGTGTCGTTATTTCTAACTGTAAATCTGAATCAAGACATATTTGTTCACTGTATCCAAATTCYGTTACATCACTTTGGATTTCTTCCTTTGTCTTTTTATCCGCTTCGTCTACCACGGTTTCAAGARTTCGTATGGCCTCCTTGTATCTTTTTTGTGTCATAAGAATGGTAGCATGCGTGACATGTGTTCCGCAAGACTTTAAACCCTGGGCTTCGATTTGTTCCTGTATAACTTGCCCTGCCTTCTGTAGATATTCATTTCTCTCGGGCGATTCTTCTGGATAGGTGTGTGAAGCTGCATGGTACGCACAAGGCAGATTTTCATAGAAATGCTTAAACTCTGGATAGTGGTCGGCCATTCCGAGCAGTTCTTGAATCAAAAGGARAAAAAGCCGGCCATCTTGGATTGCAATCGACGCTTCGTTTAGATAGTGAATAAGAGGCATCGGACCAAGATATCTGTTTATCATYGGATAAGARTCCATTAAAATCTGAACAGCATCTTTTGGTTTGCCTTGGTYYAARAGAAGCAAACTCATTCTGAACGACGTTGTGAAAAACGCATCGAATGCGGATTTTYTRATGTCTCTGTGGACTTTGAACTTTTYCATGTCTTCCAAGACGTACGCAATATTTGTACGAAATACAAATGGAATCTCAATATTGCTAATAGCATTTGTGTCAGTAAAATTCAAAATTGGTGATATAGGATCTTTCCTTATTTCAAGGAGTCTTGCTTCCACTTCTAGCCATTTTTCGTCTGGTACGTGATCMACAAGATTATTCTTTGGTATGAAAAAACTTGGGATGTTTTTCCGTTTAACACAACTTATCAAACTATCAAGCAAGTAAAGCAAGCACTGTCCAATATGGGTCTCCCAGTAAGACTTTGGAATAGCCTCACATGCATAGAAGAAGACTGTYTTCAAACAGTACGAGGAAAGCACATCCAAATCTTTCAAACAAAGGTACCGTAGTATTTTGAAGTAGATATAACACTGCCGTTGAGCATCAGTTACAGCACTTTTTGCTATTCGTTTTTCTGTAGTTGCAAAAGAAATTCTCCATTCTACATCTGGATTAAGGCTTTGCTTGTGCGCAACTGGAACGACATGGTATCCTTCTGTAACAATGGCTTCCACCAAATCATTTTCAAGCCATTTTCCTTGTTTCGCTCTTTCCACCCATTCCCTTGCCTCCAAGGGCCATTTGTTAACTTGAACAGCGAGAACCATGTCAAGGTCAATCCTAAGACCATAGGTTTGTATATTTTCAGCATTTAAGATGGTCGAGTACTCTACCGACACTGCTGGACCATGAATCAATATGGATTTTTGATCGTCTTCAGGACCACTGCTGACGACTTTCTTGTGCATTCTATTCTGAATCCTCTGCCCGCTCAGGTACTTTTTATCATTCAGAGTAATAACATCTCTGAGGTCCTCGGTGCACTTGTGTAAACGCACTCTGGTGTAACCTGGGTGAACGTCTCCAGATTCCAATGTCGCTTGGATATTTAAACACTGGATAGGATCTGATGTGGATATCCGGAAATCCTTCTCGACAAACAAGATATCTGCGTCTGCATGAGTGCCAAGCTCTGAATTTAGTTCGATTGACATGGAATGTGGAATATTGAGACCCTCTGTTGAACTGCCCACCGGTACAGCATTTGTTATATGTTTCTCCTCACAATATGCTTTGAGCTGTGATTCGAGGTTGATGTCTCGATCTAAAGTTACCAGTCGTTTAGGAAGTAAAATGCTGATGACGTAAGACAAATGGTGTGGGGAGAGGCTGGCTTTTTCGTCCCATTCTTCTACCATAAACGGCACTGCAGATAAAAAATATAGAAAATTGAGGTTAAAGTTTGGGTTCAGAGGGAAAAATAGATAAATAAAGACGCAATAGTTTGATCTGTATGTCAATCTTAGGCATGTAAAATTATATCGAATAAAGTCGATACATCTTCGCGACAAGATCAGTCGGGAAGAACGACTTGCGCTAAAATTCGGACTTCACTTGAGACGAACTAAGTGCAAAAATGTCAATGTAAGTTTAAATTTCTTGAGGACAAATTAAGAATGAGTTACGGCATAGTTCTTTGGAATTACGTAGCAAAATCAGCGAACAGTAACAMAATATGTGGGTCATGCAGACTTGAATCAAGACTATTTCTAAGCACTTTTTTTAAAGAATATCTGCTTATTTCACATGCAGTGTGAATAAATAATTTTTAGAGTGAATATGGTTATCTTATGTGAAAAAGTCCCAGACATGAGAAGGTCAAGATAAAAGGAAAATTAATTTAAAGTGCTCATACCTGGTAAGTCTTTACACAATATTTTCAGAATTCTTTAAATAGTAAATAGTTGATTGCGAAAAAAATTCGTCGTTTTAATGTCGAGATACGAAGGTTTATATTTCCAATATGTTAATGACTATGACGTAACATAAGGGATTTGAGTTATTTTGTGGCAACTTTTAATATTGAACGCTGGAAATTTTTGAAAACAAATTTGTAAGAGCCTTTACGTGAGTCACGAGTAAAAGGGTGATGCTTTTAAAATACCGTATTCCAGAACGAGTGCAGTGTTGTATATCAAATGATCCCTTATGTTACGACATAGTCATTTACATATTGGGAATGTCTAAAGAATCAATTTTGTGTAAGGGCTTATAAGCACTTTAAGCATGACGCAACGCTCTTGTAAAAGCGGGACGTAAAAGGRGCACAGGGAACCCAATACCTCAAGTTTGCCATGCGACAGTTTGATTCTATAAAGAATCAAAAGTATAAACAAATGGCTAGCCATATTGTCAACTGAAATGTAATCTGCCGATCTGTATGGGCACATACAAGGTACAGCCACGAGCTAAGTCTACAAGGTAGTCTCTCTTTGCAGCCGTTCTTAGTGTTGGCCTTAAAATCCCTCCCCACTAACGTCTGCTCAAAGGAACACAGCATTCCTTTACCATTGTTCCGTCGAAAAATCATTTGCCCAAAACAATGTCATCAATTGTCCTGCAGTGACCAGTCATTATGTAGGTTATATGTAGCTTTTATTGCGGTCAATAAAGGGTTTTTTCCTCGACAATATTTTATATAACAATAATATCGATCAATAGTATAAAGAACAAAGCTTCAGCTTTTGGAAGTCGCCCGTCGTTTGCTAAAATGTAATCATTTGAAATCGACGTATCAACAATCTGACAATATTTAGACGCTTCGCGAGTGGTATACTTATCCTCATAATGTCTTTTTTACAAGCGATTACTGAAGCTTAAAAAACTTAAAATTACCATGTAATTATTTTTTATCTTCATTAAATATTCACGAATTTCAAAAAATGTAAATTATCGTGTCCTAGTTTGCATGTACTATAGTGTTGTCTATAAACACTAAATTAATATTTTAAAGTTGCAAACCGATGCCTATTTGACTTTGTGGAGCAAAATTCGAATGCGAAGATTCAGGGAAGGCCTTTTAAATGTATTATTCTGTTTATATAACTCAAGTATATAATAT